>ML814568.1:104068-164960 GCA_009831015.1 Picea engelmannii | reverse complement strand
CCCAAAATAAACACAAGCAAAGGTGAAGGGGTTTTAGGTGGGGTAGCTTGGTGGCAATACTTGTCCATTCATTCTCAAAGTGACCTTATTATTTTATCATCATTGCATATGGGATACATCCCTCATGTGGGCATGTCCACCTTCAGGGAGGGTCATACACCAACAAGATACCTGATCAAGGATCAGGTTGCCCCAGAACATTTCTAGGGCCTTATCCACCAAGGTACAAGACCAAGGATCAACCCATGCCCCAGGCATGGGTACCCTGGAACATGTCCAGGGGCCCTAGACATATCTAGGGGCTTTAACTGCTTGGTCCTAGACCAAGAACCCCAATCATATACTGGGGGCCCTCTCAGGGGTCTTTACTGCTTGGTCCCAGACCAAGAACCCCAGTCATATACTGGGGGCCCTCTCAGGGGTCTTTACTGCTTGGTCCCAGACCAAGAATCCCAGTCGTCTACTGGGGGCCCTTACAAGGGTCTTTTGCTGCTTGGTCCCAGACCAAGAACCCCAGTCGTCTACTGGGGGCCCTTACAAGGGTCTTTTGCCATGGCATTGACTGTTTGGTCCCAGACCAAGAAACCCCAAGGGTGCATTGGGGGCCCTAGATCTCGGCTAGGGTCTTTGCCATCCTCCCGGAGAATGGCTCTTGCAGCTGCTTTAAATTTAACACTGTGTATGCTTGGTATTACTTGAATCTAATTTTATTTTGCTAATTTTCAATATTTTTTCCATAGTTGATACAGGGTTTCCAAATCTAATTATGGGTCTAGGTTTGAACTTTGAAATAATGAAGTTATGGTGATATTTAGTTAATCCCAATTTTTTTTGACATGGTTTTCTTTGGATTATATCAATTGTGTAGGCTAAGCAATCCCAAAAGTTTGGAAGCTGCGGTGGAAATGACAGTAGAATTCTTAAATGCAGCAGTGAAACCAGTGTTGGTAGGGGGACCAAAGATAAGGGTTGCTAAGGCAAAACATGCATTTGTGGAATTAGCAGATGCATCGGGTTTTCCTGTGGCTGTAATGCCGTCTGCTAAGGGACAGGTTCCAGAGACTCATCCTCATTTCATAGGGACTTACTGGGGTGCAATAAGTACTTCATTCTGTGCTGAAATAGTTGAGTCCGCAGATGCATATTTATTTGCAGGGCCAATTTTCAATGACTATAGTTCAGTGGGATATTCATTGCTATTGAAAAAGGAGAAAGCTATAATTGTGCAGCCTAACAGGGTGACTGTAGGAAATGGGCCTACTTTTGGGTGTGTGTTGATGAAAGATTTCTTAGAAGCCCTTGCAAAGAAGGTGAAGTGCAATCCCACATGTTTGGAAAATTATCGGCGTATTTTTGTACCTGAAGGTGTTCCCTTGAAAAGTGCACCAAATGAGCCGTTAAGGGTCAATGTGCTTTTCAAACACATTCAGGCAAGCCCCAAAAGAATCTAATCAAATTCTGAATTTAAAATAGTCCAACAATTGTCATTTGGTTGGCTTTGTTCTTATAGGGTGCATTTGCATTCTGATTATTGTTGATATTCACTGGTAAAGTGGTTGGTTGCAGGGCATACTAACAAATGAAACTGCTGTAATTGCTGAAACTGGCGACTCTTGGTTCAATTGCCAGAAGCTGAAGTTGCCAGAAAAGTGTGGGTAAGTCAAACATCATTTCTCTGTAAAGGACACTCCTTCCTAATTTAGTAGTTTGCTTGTTGACAAGAGGTGGTAACCTATTGGTTGTTGAGTATTACATTTGCTGATTTGTTTTACAATATTATTGCATATCATTTCTGGCTGCAAGGTTTTATCTATGAAACAAAAGTAGCCTTTATCCTTTTTAGGAAAATATGATTCACATGAGGAAATGTTAAGGTTCAGTGTGTTTGGAATGGTATGGGAAGTAATGAAGTTTTCTCTACTCCTGTCCATTGTTTTCTTAACTTGTGCTTAGGAAATTTTGGAAGGACTAAATGCAAATTTATGTCTAATTTTTAAGCTTTGTGCCAATTTATGTTACTGTTAATCATAACAAAATAACTAACACCCAAAATCCAATATGAGTGATGAAAGATAAATGGTTGTTCTCTGATGAGGGACTTAGTGTCACGGTGCTTTATTTGCAGGTATAATTTTCTGTATATTTGCAAGCTGTTTGTTCCCTGTGCTAAATGTGTGTTTGGCAGGTATGAGTTCCAAATGCAGTATGGATCAATTGGTTGGTCTGTAGGAGCAACACTGGGATATGCTCAAGCAATTCCAGAAAAGCGTGTAATTGCATTCATTGGTGATGGAAGCTTCCAGGTGCAGATGCAAGAATTTTTCTTTCTAATTTTGTAATATTGTTTTAATTAATAAAAATGAACGACTACTGATATCTGTAAGATTTGGAATATTGAATTCCTTGGAATTATCTGTTTTGTTAAAAAATTAGTCGAGTTTTAATCCCTAAATATATTCTTTTTTATTTGAACAGGTCACAGCCCAGGAAGTGTCTACCATGATTCGATATGGGCAGAATACTATCATTTTTTTGATTAATAATGGAGGATACACTATAGAGGTCGAAATTCATGATGGACCTTACAATGTTATAAAGAATTGGAACTACACCGGTTTAGTAGATGCCCTGCATAACGGTGAAGGGAAATGCTGGACTGTCAAGGTATTTTTTCTCTATATTCATAGCATGGCTCACACTCATTCTTTTGTGATATGGGAGTATTTGTGCATAAGGTATTGCGTTATTATGGTTGCTTGTCCTTTTTGCATTTGCTGAGGCCCACTTCTTAACCAACTCCTTTTCCTTGAAAATTAAGTTATCGTAGACTTGAGGGAACTTCCCTTTTAATTGGTTGGTCAGAACTCAGTATCATATTGTTTTGACTGTTTTCTAGTTTTATCCCTCTTGAGGAATCTGTTGTACTGTTGACGTTATACACCAGTCTGTCAGCGGAGGGGCAACTGTACTTCTTTTTAGGAACCTTTGTAGTTGTTACTTTCACTAACAGGTTCTGTGCTGCTCAGCCAATTGAGAGACTAGTGAAATAAGAAAATAACTTGTGCTAAGTTAGTCCATTTTGCTGAAATGTGTCAAGCAAATTAGAATGATCTTAATCTACTGGTTTCTTTTGTTGATTCTTATCATGGGTGTTTTCTGTTCTCGTCAGCCCGACAGGGTTTTATATCATGCCAATGCCTCAGAAAATGTGGACTTTTTCCAGAATGGCCCCTATTAGTCTGTTTTTGTTAAAATATCTCAAACACGATTTTGATTGGCTGGTTTCTTTTGTTGATTATTTTGATGGGAGTTTTCTGTTCTTGTCAGCTCTGCATGGTTTTGTATCATGCCAATGCCTTAGAAAATGCAGGATGCCCCTATTACTTTGTTTTGCTGAAATATTTCAAGCATGATTTTAATCTGCTGGATCCTCTTTTTGATTCTTAGTGTGGGAGTATTTTGTTCTTGTTAACTCTGCTTGATTTTGTATCATGCCACCAATACCTCAGAAAATGTGGACCTTTTTCCAGGATGTCAGTTTCCAATTAAGTGCACCAAGTATTTGTTTTATCATTTAACATCACTGCTTCTTTCTGTGCAGGTTAAAACGGAAGAAGAGGTTGTAGACGCTATTAAAACTGCCCTAGGTCCCAAAAAGGATTGCTTATGCTTCATTGAAATTATTGTACACAAGGATGACACAAGCAAAGAGTTGCTTGAGTGGGGGTCCAGAGTCTCGGCAGCAAACAGCAGGCCACCGAATCCTCAGTAGGGAGGCTTTGAAAAGACGAACAATTCGAAACACTTTCTGCAGCTCATGCTTGGGATGTCATTGTTTCTTCTGGTCATCTTGTAGCATCATATGTTCTAATCACTCTATATCTGAATTTGATTTTCCTTAGATTTGAGGTTGAGGGGTGGCCCTCCACCGAGGCCCACAACATGTTTAGCGTCAAACTTTACAAGAGCAGTTTGAGCCTATTTTTGCAGTATGAATGAATAAAATAACATGTATTCCAGGTTATGGTTTTAGATCTAGAAGATTTTTAATTGGTGCTCCTTTTTTGTTATATATATAGCCTAATGGTTAAGAACATGGTTTCCTTGTAAGAGGTCACAAGTTCAAATCCAGAAGGGGGTAGGGTATGTATACCTTCGTAGACTTTACCAGTAAAATCATTGGGCAGACGAGGTCTCATACACCAATACACCAATTTGGTGTCTGGCTTGGCCGTGACCTTAAAAATAAATTATTATTATTATTATTATTATATATCAAGGAAAAAATCATTGAGAAATATACATGTTACAAAGCATTATAGGCATTGATATACATAGAATTCATTAGTTAAACTAATATTATGTTGCTGCCTTTATACACACCTTGGGTAATGTGGAAGAAATCTCCAATCCTTTAGGTGTGTCCTTGGAAGCAAGTCTCGAGTCAAGGTGCTGTCACCTGATCTTCAACTCCTCCATCTAGGCCAACTCCTAGTGAAGCTAAGGGGGGTAGTCCCTAAAAAAGAAAAATCTGAGGCTTGAACTAATCTAAGTACAAGAAATAGAGTGTAGGAGTTTATTATGAAACAAGAGCAAGATACAAACTCTACTCTAGCAACATCTATGACAACAAATGGAATTACTTATAGTGAAAACATTCAAAGCATGTAAAGTACTTGCATGAAAGATGTAACTTGAAAATAGATACAAGTGATTTAAAGGAAATGATAAACAATATATGGAAATTGTAGACCAATGCCAAATAGATTGTTGCAAGATAACCGAATGCTGTAGAGATGTACATATGATGGAGATGTACTGCAAGTGCTCTTGATAAATTTTATTGTCAATTTCTTAAGTTATTAAGAAGTGACTTGTGTCTTTGCAAGCCACTTATGTGAGGTTATGCAACACCATTGTTTCCCCCAGCTTGTAATTAATTATTAATTATGATTACCATGCTATGGCATGGGAACAATGTAAATGTATTATTGTTTAGATTGCCAATGACTGACTGTGGGCGTGAAGCCTTGAAGTACTGGCCATGATATCATTAGAGGAATGATTGATGAAACTGTAGAGAGGGTTCATTATGTCAAAATGACCCAAATTCTCCTTGCTAAAATATTAAGCCTCATCGTGATCCCAAGGAAAAATCAGTTAATGAAAGAAGGATTGGTGGTTGAACAATCAATTACCCCCATGAATGGAAGCATGGAGAGTTTGGTCGAGGAGACATAAAATTGTTAGCTCGAAGTACCACAAAGTGTAGTTTTCTTGCAGGCCCAGTCTAACCCGAGTTCCTTTTGATAGAAGAAATAGGACAGGTCCAGAACCTCCCTTGGGTGGGGGGGGGACGGAGGAAGGAGAGGGCGTGGAAGACAAGAGGGATACTCGGACATGTAGAGAGAGAGGGGAAGAGTGCGAGAGGCTCTCAAGCTGAGAAGAAGAACTGGAAGATTAAGCTGTTCTAGTTACTGGAGAGAACAAGAGAAATGATCTCTGAGAATTTGCAGAAAACATGACCTACGCAGAAGGTCGCGAGCTTGATGCTGAGGGAGCATCTGATAAACCTCCCAGAGGCTATGATAGAGAACAAATCTCTGAGAAACTGCAAAAATTTCCCTAGTGATATCATGGCTTGGCACGAGGGTGGTTAGAGTGCTAATAATGAATGCCTTTGAGCCTATGGTTGGGTGGAAAGGTGAACACCCACAGTCAGTGGTCGGTGATCGACTGTAATAGATAAGTATTTCGTTTACCCCGTGCACTGGAATTGAAATGCATGATTTGAATGTTTATGTCTATGATTAATAATTGCAGGGTTTGATTTATATTAGAAATGCTTATCATTCCTCTGTAAATCCTTGCATTTGAATGGTTTTCTATTTGCCTCTACATAGCAGCATGAAGACTGTTAGATGCGGGTCTGTAAATGAATCTAAGAATAAGTTTACGATCTCTGTATTGGTTGGAAAATTCTCAAAGGGATTTTTTTTCAAGGATTGACTTTGTAATGCAAGAGTCGGGGTAGATTCAGCTGAAATACTTCATCCCTGTTGACCCCTTGAATTTACCTTCACAGGATTACTAAATTCGAGCTCTGTGGAGGGAGGGAACCTCCTTCAAACCATCCGTCCGTGTGACCGAGAGCTCATGTCCATGGCCCTAACCAAATAATGGCTAAGAGTGGAGCGTACAACCTCGAGGCTTGTTAGAGAATCCACATGACTGAGACCTTGGAACCCTTCGCTATGTCTGAAAGGAGCTAAGCTATTCTGGCTTCGGAACTCCAGGAGTTTGGAGCTCCGGGATGCTATGAATTTACAACATTTGAAACCAACCTTAGGTAACTTGTTGGTTCGGTTACTTGCGAGGTTGACCGACATCTGGCGGTCTCTTAACAATGACCGTGGGATCTGTCCCACAGATTAAACCCTGACCCACTTATCGGTCGTGAAGTAATGCGAGCCGTAGACTCGAGGATATTCAGGATCTTCCTTGATCGTTGGTTCTACGTTGTGGTCAGTCCGACATTGACCACTTCAGGAGAACAAAGGTGTCATAACACCAAAACCCCCGAATGTCGGAGTTGTGAATTAATGTGAGCCATGGATCTGGGGAGTCCATTGAGAACCTCTCCCAACTGTCTGATCAACCACTGGAAGGATTTGTGTATAGCACTTCGATGAAGACCTACTCCGGGAGAAATGAGTGTTAAGTGGGTAGAACCCCTGAACGCCAAACTCGTGAAGTGACGATAACCATAGAATTGAGGACGCTTCAGGACCTTTCTTGGTTGTTGGATCTAAGTCGCGGTCAGTCCGACGTTGACCACTCCGAGAGAAAGGGAGTGTTAAACGGGTAGAGCCCCCAAATGCTGAAGTCACAAAGTAACACGAACCGTTTATCCGAGGACGCGTCAGGATTCCTCCTGACCATTGGATCTAGACTGTGGTCAACCCAACGCTGACCACTCCGGGAGTAAAGAGGAGATTACACAACCAAACCCTCAAACTCCAAAGTCGCGAAGCAATGAAGGCTATAGGTCGTAGATATGGGGATCTACGTGGAACTATCTCGATCGTGGGATAAAAAGTAGTGGGAGGTGGCTGGCAAGAGTTCAAACTTCGAGGCTCCGGGTGATTTTGCAGGTAGTCGAGATTAGAGGCTTCCGGAGGCTGTTCGTCTGGAGTGAGGTGGCATGTTGATGTAACCTAGGGTGACATGGACCCATGTTTGGCATGCCATGTGTCACCTTGATTCATGCTTTTTATAGGCCTTATATGCCAACTGGAACATGACACATGTTACCCATTGATAGGGTCACATGTCATCTTTGTCCTTTGCTACGTGTCATCCCCTGGTGCACAGTTGTTGGACCTAATGGCTATTAGGACCCCAGGAGTTCGGAACTTTGGGAGATTTAGGTTGTTAGAACTTATGCTCCAAAAGGGCCAAAGGCTGGAACTATGTGGCAGGATTACGAGACTTCAGGACTCTGGGAATGGTTCATACATGGATAGGAAGGACGAAGGGCTGAAGGTGCAAGGAACATCCCCTGTAACCACCTCTCTAGCGGCCATGTCATCACTAAGGGATGACAACCATGGTCAAGTGCACGCCAGGTGGAATGGTATGAACGAGACAAACCCACGAGGGTGCCACATGGCCTTTAACCAATGATGCCTGAAGAGCTTCGGAAGGGTATAAATTCCAATCCATAGCTGAGATTGGAGCATGGTAATAGTCGTTGGAAAGCTCTTGACGAACAAAATATGATGAAGATCTCATGAAGAGGATTCAAGATGATGGAGGAAAGAGAAAGTTTGATGCCCCATCCCTTAAAAAGGTATTTAAGGGGTTGAGTGTGTTACAAATTGGTATCAAAGCAGGCAACAACACTTGGCCTGCTTGGGCTCACGAAAGAGTCAAGTGATTATTTTCCTTAGAAAACTTTAAGGGAGAGGGCACCCTGCCCTACCCTATCTAGCAGAGCATGAGTCAAACATGGGCCTGGATGGGCCAGGAACAACCATAAGACTAGTTTACCAAGGCTAAAATGAGCCTGTCGAGAGTATTACTGTCGTACATAAATTATCTGCATAAGTTCCTTGAGGAGAAGGGTGCAAATTTAAATTCAGTTGGGATTTTACCCAATGAGATTGAATCATGCTAGACTGTGGCAGAAGAAGCCACCATTTCTTTCGAGAAATGATAGCCAATCCTACAAAAGTGGGACTATGCCGAGGGGTATAATGCTTGGTGCACGAAGATATGCTGAAATGCATATCACAAAGATAGAGCATGCATATGACATGCATATATACTTATTATAGTTTGTCATTGAATGTAAAATATGGTGATGTCATAGATCATATGGTTAGTGATGATCTAACTATGGCAGCATAAGTAAAAGTTTGATGACGTTGAGTACATTGTGCCTTATGAGGATAAGGTGGGAGGATTAATGAAATGTTGATCCTGAATGTGGTAGAGGAAATGTTAGGATGCTTCTATATGACAAATGGATCAAGTTGACATCCAGAGGTGGATGGTACCCATATCGGGTATGACTTAGTATGCTCAAATAGTAGTGAGAAGGAATCTAGACAAGTATTCCCTTGATAAATACGTATGTTAACCAAAAATGTTTTGAGGCATGAAAAATAAGCTTAATAAGTTGTCTTGTTTCCTTGGGCACTGTTGGAGTTGCCCAAATAATATTTTTGGGTTGTTGAATAATTTTATAATACTAGAGGCAATAATATTTTCTTGCTAGTTGTTGACTTATGGGGAGAGGGACATAGTTATGAATATGTTTGTTAAACTTTCCATATGGATATCTTGCGAATAACTGACTGAGAGGGAAGCTCAATGTTGAGTGTCTTTAGGAAACTTGTTATGAGAATGATTGAAAGATCCCTCGTTGAAGGATCTGGAAGTTTGATATGCCCATGTGCATGAATGACATGGAAAAGGTGCAAGCAATGAGCTTGCATGATGAATGTGTGGCTATCTTTGTATATGTTTGAGTGCATAGATCTAATGCATTGTGAAGTTTCTTGATATAAAGACTGATATTAAGACCAAATATATATGAATGAATGATATTAAATGTGCAAGTGATGCACATGTATGATGTAAGAGTATATGTATACTAAATGAACAATGTGACTGCCTAAATGAGTGAAATGTAATGCAAGAATTGCACTTGCCAAGATTAAATGAATACCATGGATGCATGGCTGAATCCATTTCGAAGAGTCATGAAAGTTCCATTTTGAATGATAACTTGATGGTAATGTGCTCCATTCCCTTAGGAAATGCTAGTATAAATAGAAGAAAGAGTAAATGAGCAAGGGTGCTCTGTTGTCATGATAAGAGACAACATGATTGTGCCTTTTAGGATCGCATGAGAATGATTGTGAACAATCATGAATGGAATGATTTGAAATTGAAGATGTATGTGAGTTGTGAAATATACCTATGGTAGCTACACATAGGCTTATGGTTAGGCATGTGGTTAAGTACATCATGGATGTAAGTTAACAAAACAAGGAATATGTGTGGATAAATAAGCTGGATGCATAACAAAGATGCATGTTTATATTCCTTATGGAATATTTGGTAAACAATTGAAGCTAACTTAAGGTTGAGGCCATCACAGATAGTAAAGGATATGCAATAAGAAAGTTGCATGCTGAAGGAGTTCCTTGTGGAGGAACTGTGTGAAGACTCTATCAGGAGAACAAAGTCACCACCTTAATGAATGCTGAGAATTGAGAAGTGGGATGCAAGCATATGTATATATATAATTTTGGATTACATTCTAAAACAAAATGTATGAGTGGAAGACTAACAAATGAATGTTGACCATTCTGACAACTGAATGGTAATGTGCAGAATGCGCAGGTTCGTGATTCATTATGAACAAAAAGTTTTCTATTGGAGCATGCCGATGTATCCAATATGTTAGGGAAATCCTAGCCAAGGCTGCTCAAGGAAAGGAGTAGGAAGATCCCAGCAGGGAGTAGATTACATAAGCAAGGAAGGAGAAAAAGGGGGAGTACTTTTCTCACCCTAAAAGCTATGAATTGTTTAACAGGGTTGTAAGCCTTAGAAAAGCAGTTGTGGAAACAAGTACAACTGGAAAAAGGAAAATAACTAAATAAGTAAGTTTGAATGAAAGGGCTTGGTTAAATCATGATAAGTAAATGCATTGAGGCCTTGGAAAATAACTCAGTTGGATTGAAAATCCAGGAATGTGTGGAAGGAGTGGACACGGGAAGAGTTCCTTGACCCCTTCCTTGTTGTTTATTGTATTTCCCTCGTAAGAGAAATTTGTTTACTAATGCTGGTAAGTGCTTTGGCATAAGGATGCTGATGGTTGTATGATCATGGAATACAATTTTTTTTTTGATTGGAACTGCACTAGCTAACACATTAAGGAGTAAAGTGGTAGAGTGCATAGAGATGTCTTGGGGAATATCTGAAAATGTTTTATTGATTTGAATGCTATGATACAAGCATTTTTATTTTACATGTCAACCAATATATTTGTGATGTATTTCACATGTAGACAAAAAATTGGAGTTGTTGAGAAAGACAGTTGCCAATGATGGACAAACTCAAGCAGATGGCGACTATGAGAAGGTTGTGGTTAAAAGATTGTTGAAGGGAATTTAAAATTCCCCATAAAGCACCACTGAAGAGATAATATCAAAAAGGGTGCTAACATCCATAACATGTATAAAAATGTTCATACCTATGTGGCATAAGGTATGAAGGAAATTGGTAAGAATCCCTTCTGAAAAGAGTTCATTATCTTAAAGATATGCAAAATTTTTTTGAGTCGCTGTTGTATGCCATTGCTACCCAAGCGGGATAAGATTTAGGAAATAAAAATCTGAACAATAAAGAGAGGAAGTCTATGCCAGTCAAGGATGATTTATAATCCTTGCAAGAAAATGCATGACTAAGGAGCACCATGGGTAGATAAAGGTGTTCATAGCTAGCGCATTGCATGGAATGCATGGAGTAAATACATGTTTGCATAAGGGGGGAGATAATGGATTGCCCATTAAGGAAGGGGGACCTTATAGTACTCTTCTACTTGAATTGTAGAGGTGTCAAAGAAAAGAGAATTTTGGGTGGCCATGAGTGATGACACCCTGGTTACTAATGAAGGAATAATGCTTGGGTGCATTCAAGAGAAACTTTTAGTTTCATATGTGCTAATTTGGGATCGTGACCAGAATGTAGCAGGTAGCATAGTCCTGCTCTAAGAATGAATGAGAATGACTAAACCTATTGTGAAGAGGTTGGTTGAGATCCAACACACCATGGCAATGTGATTGTCATAAGTATGGTAAACTTGAACCCAATGTAAGGGTACATTGGGTATGGATGTGGCCATGAAGATTGGCGCACTGATTAGAGTCAACTGATATTTGAGTTACATTTAGATAATTTGGTATGTTGATAGGATGCATAGGTAAATAATGATATTTCCTTTTGCTCTATACCCTTGAATAGATGAAAATGACTTGGACTATTAGTATGCATAGTGTTGAAAATATAATGTGCAAGAAAACTAATAATTTGTTTGGCTGAGGCATGTTGAAATTGCAGGAAGAAAAGGGTCTTGGATATGGTAGTGTTGTAAGCCCATAAGGAAGAACAATTTCCTGCTGAACAAAAATGCTATGGGAAGGAAAGTCCCATACTTGTGAATATGGTTCCTGAGAGGAACATATCTGAAAATAAATGTGGAATTTGGAAGTCTGTGGGTGACAAATTTGCAAGAAAATTATGAATTTGACATTGATGATAATATCTCATAATTTCTGTATACCTGTGATATAGGTGAGGCAAAAAATATCTGTCTAGGAAGGACATGTGAAGGCTGTCAAGTTGGAAAGCATGAAAAATTCTATTGTTGAGACAGGGGAATCCCGTGGTGAGCCATGATCGCCCTAGAATATGTTGCGTTGTGGCAACAAAGGTTTGAGGCACGCCTAGACAGAGAAAGTATGAAGGACGCCTCGACTGTAAGGCTCAATGAAGCATCTAGAAATCTTATTGTGTGAGAAAGCCTTGGAAATTTTATAAAAACAAGATCACAGAGCAATAAAATAAAATAAATGCGGAAATAAAACACATAAGATACACAATACAATAGAGACATAGATATACGTGGTTCACCAAGTGTGGGCTATGCCCACCAGAGAAATTGCCAGGTCCTTTCTTTATTATTATCCAACAAATGAAGGGATACAACCTACAACACATCCGCTGTAACTTCCTCTTCTTTCTCTCACAGTCTCCTCATTCAGAATACAATATTCGCAATAATCCATAGCTGCAATAAATTTCCCTCATAAAATAGGGTTTCCTTCTAGGGAAAAAAACCTTAACATAACTTCTACTGTTAGATCTAGAACCTTATAATGAACGGTTCAGATTTACTATGAAATTACAATATACATTTGCAAGACAATTTTTCCTTCGGGGGAAATCCCCCCTTGCACTCCTCCGTGTGGAGTAGTGTACATTATTCCGGGGTGTAAAGTCTTCATGGGGTATAAACATGGATGAAAACAAAGGCCTCTGAATCAGGAAGATAATCAATCTCCACAACCAACAAGCAAGGCAAGATGGATCACTCAAGGGAATTTATAGCAGAGAAAGGGATGCCTGAGCCTAGGCTTGGAGGGTGAGTGACCGCAAGGAAGAAGAGAACTTGATAATTATCATACACTATTGATTGAGATCATGTACGCAATGGGTATGTCTAGGAAAAACAACGAGACAAGATAACAAGACAACCATGTGGATGCAAATCCACAAACTGCACAAATAAGTATTGTGCTAGATTATGAAAATTTTTCCTCTTGAATTTCGAACAACAGTAAGATGTTTTTTCATGAAATTGTGATTAACATGCTTGTTTTCCAAAATTATTGAAGGCATGTGACGAAGGAAAAGGGTCTGGAAAGGCCCTGACCAAGAAAGAGGATCAAGATTTATGAAGCATCCGAATGACAAAGGCATGACAAGTGTTATTGAGAAAGAACACCGAGGACACTGTTCCTTTTTAAGGGGGAGGGGATTGTAACACCCCTATTTCTCCCATCTTGTAATTAATAATTAATTATTATTACCATGCTATGGAATGTGAACAATGTAAATGTATTATTGTTTATATTTCCAATGACTGACTATGGGGGTGAAACCTTGAAGTGTTGGCCATGATATCACTAGATGAAAGAGTGAGGAAGCTGTAGAGAGGGTTCATTATGTCAAATGACACAAATTATCCTTGTTGAAATATTAAGTCTCATCCCGATCCCAAGGAAAAATCAGTGAATGAAAGAAGGACTGGTGGTTGAAAAATCACCTACCCCCATGAATGGAAGGGAGAGTCTGAATGAGGAGACAAATAATTACCAGCCCGAAGAACCACAGAGTGCAATTTTCCTATAGGCCTAGTCTGACTCGAGTTCCTTTTGACATAATGAATAGGAAAAGTCCAGAACCTCCCTTGGGGGGAGGGGAGGAGAGGGCGTGGAAGGCAAGAGGGAGACCAGGATATGCAGAGAGAGAGGGGAAGAGTGCGAGAGGCTCTCACGATGAGAAGAAGAACTAGAAGATTAAGTTGTTATGGTTACTAGAGAGAACAAGAGAAATGATCTCTGATAATTTGTAGAAAACATGACCTGAGTAGAAGGTCTCGAGCTTGATGCCAAGGGAGCATATGATAAACCTCAAAGAGGTTGTGATAGAGAAAGAGTCTCTGAGAAACTGCAAAATGTTCCCTAGTGATATCATGGCTTGGCACGGGGGTGGAAAGAGCGCTAAGAATGAATTCCTTTGAGCCTATGGTTGGGTGGAAAGGAGAACACCCATAGTCAGTGGTTGATGATAGACTGTAATATATAAGTATTTTTTTTATCTCATGCATTATAATTGAAATGCATGATTTAAATGTCTGTGTATATGACTAAGAATTGCAGGGTTTGATTTATATTAGAAATGCTTATCATTCCTCTATAAACCACTGCATTTGAATGGTTTTCTATTTGCCTCTGCATAACATCATGAGGACTGTTAGACGTGGGTCTGTAAATAATCTAAGAATAAGTTTACGAGCTTTGTATTGGTTGGAAAATACTAAAAGAGATTTTTTTTTCCAAGGATTGACTTTGTAATGCAAGAGTCAGGGTAGATTTAGCTGAAATACTTCAGTCCTGTCGACCCCTCGAATTTATCTTCGCAGGATTACTAAATTCGATCTCTTTGCAGGGAGGGCACCTCCTTCAAACTATCCGTCCGTGTGATCGAGAACTCATTTCCATGGCCCTAACCAAATAATGGCTAAGAGTAGAGAATACAGCCTCAGGGATTGTTAGAGAATCCATATGACCAATGCCTTGGAACTCTTTGCTAGGTCCGAAAGGAGCTAAGCTAGTCTGGCTTCAGAACTCCAGGAGTTCGGAGATCTGGGATGCTATGAATTTACAACCACCGAAACCAACCAAAGGTAACCTGCTAGTTCGGTTCCCGCGAGGTTGATTGAAATTTGGCGGTCTCTTAACCATGACCGTGAGATTTGTCCCATCGATTAAACCCTGACCCACTTACCGGTCGTGAAGTAACACAAGCTGTAGAACCGAGGATACTCAAGATCTTCCCTGACCGTTGGTTCTACACCGTGGTCAGTTCGACGTTGAGCACTTCGAGAGAACAAAGGTGTCATAAAACCAAAACCCTCGAATGTTGGAGTTGTGAATTAATGTGAGCCGTGGATTTGGGGAGTCCATTGAGAACCCCTCTCAATCGTTTGATCAACCAATGGAAGGATTTGCGTATAACACTTCGACGAAGTCCTACTTCGGGAGAAAATGAGTGTTAAGAGGGTATAAACCTTGAATGATGAACTTTCTCAGTGATGAAAGCCATAGATTAGAGGAAACTTTGGGACCTTTCCTGGCCGTTGGATCTAAGTCGCGGTCAGTTCGACATTGACCACTCTGGGAGAAAGGGAGTGTTAAACGGGTAGAACCCCCGTACCCCAAAGTCGTGAAGTAACATGAATCGTCGATCCGAGAACACGTCGAGATTCCTCTTGACCATTGGTTCTAGACTGTGGTCAGCCCGACGCTAACTTATCCGAGAGTAAAGAGGAGATTACATAGCCAAACCCCCGAACTCCAAAGTTGTGAAGCAACATAGGCCGTAGATCTGGGGATCTACGTGGAACTGTCTCGACCGTGGGATAAAAATTAGTGGGAGGTGGCTGGCAGAAGTTTGGACTTCGGAGCTCCGGGCGATTTTGCAGGTAGTCGAGATTAGAGGCTTCCAAAAGCTGTCCGTCCGTAGTGACGTAGCATGCCGACGTCACCCAGGGTGATGTGGACCCATGTTTGGCATGCCAAGTGTCACCTTGATTCGTTCTTTTTATAGGTCTTACATTCCAACTGGAACGTGACATGTGTCACCCATTGCTAGGGACAAGTGTCATCTTCGTCTTATGCCATGTGTCACCCCTTGGTGTGTGGTTCTTGGACTTAATGTATATTAGGACCCTGGGAGTTCGGGAGTTCAAAACTATTGGAGATTTAGGTTGTTAGAATGTATTCTCTAAAAGGGACAAAGGACATAGCTACGTGGCAAGATTTCAGGACTTTGGGACTTTGGGAATGGTTTAGACATGGATAGGGAGGACGAAGGGCCGAAGGCTCGATGATCTCAAAGGCACGGGGAACATCCCCTATAACCACCTCTCCAACAACCATGTCATCGCTAAGGGATGAAAAATGTGGACAAGTCCGTGCTAGGTGGAATGGTATGAATGAGGCGAATCCACGAGGGTGCCATGTGGACTTTGACCAATGATTCCTGAAGATCTCCTGAAGGGCATAACTTCTAATCGAGAGCTCGGATTGGAGCATGGTAAAAGTTGTTGGAAATATCTTGACGAACAAAAGATGATGGAGATCTTGGGAAGAGGATTCGAGATGATGGAGGAAAACGAAAGTTTGATGCTCCATCCCTTAAAATGGTACTTAAGGGGTTGGGTGTGTTACAGGTTATGTGCAAATTGTTGCAAGAAAGTAAATTTGGTCTAAATGTGGACTCTAAGAAGCTATCCCTCAAATTGAAATTTGTTGAAAACTTGCCGAAGCCCAAATGACTTCACCAAGAATTTCAATAGAGACACTGGATGTGAAACACGGGGATAATCTATATCTCAAAGTTCCCGTATGATTTCACACACAAAGGAGGGAGCAACGACGATCAGAATAATGGTCAAGAGGGCGGCATTCATAACTTGGTGGTGACATTCATAACTTGTTTTTCCATGTGGACAGATGGAGTATTATATTTTTTTTAGATGTTCCAAGGGTATATTACTTATTTATATGTAAAGCATGGATGTGAAGTCAATAGAGGTTGAGGATTTTTTTATAATTAGCGTTGTCGTAGCAACCGTCCATAAGATTTGATGCTAAATTAAGCTCCATTCTGTTGAAAACGAAAAGGGTTGTATAACCGTTGCACCACCAATTAACACAAACATAAGCATGTATGATTTGATTCGATTCAACTGTTATTGCTGTGGCCGTTAGGGTTAAATGATCAATATGTTGGATCACTAGATTTGGCCTTTTTCAATTCGATCGTTCCAAATTGTTGATTTTGGTGAACATTGAAAATATTGATATCTCATGAAAAATTCATGAGAATTTTTTTCATCAAAATATTTACATAGAAGAGGATGTTTCAACCACTAAACACACTTCCTGATAATTTAATTATATTCCTCCAAAGTTCAATTTAAATAAACTACTTAAAAGCGTGATTGAAAGAGTCTTGTCCATATTCCAAAACCAAAGTCCCCTTCGGTTTGTAACTAGTTGGCAATCGATTTGACTTTATCCAAAAATGGTAAGGAAGAAAAGGAAATATAAAATACTATTTTTTTTCTTCTGTTTTTTGTTATCCTAGGTTGATGATGGAGTGTTTAAGCAATTTAAATGATGTTCTTAATCTTCTTATATGTAACTAGATTCATATCATTTTTATTTTTTGAAACATGACTAGATAAGGAACAATATCATTTTATCAGGTATCTTTGTTAAGTCTAAATTACACTATAAATTTAACAAATAAGGAAATGAAATGGAATCATTTTACAAGGGTAGGATAATATTTTGGTTTCTTGGAAAATACTTCAATAAATTTGACAAAGAATATACCTTGTTAAGATATTGCCTGTACAGATCATTAGATAATGACATGTTTGTACAAATTTGACTTCAAATTCAAATAGGATTTGTATATGCTCGTTGATTGTGACTAATTCCTTACTAGGTAACAATATGTATTCGACGTAAAAGTTTCTATGGGGGAACATGAGCCACTAGGCATAGTTTGCAGGAGGAGGGGAGGATTCAGAATAGTTGCGGTTGTATGAACTCAACACAAACACACAAAAACAAAATACAAGACAAAAATCAAGAGATGCGGCTGTAAAACTTGAATATTTCATTCATTCTGGAAAGATAACTAAATACACAAAACTTACTAATAATAGGACTCACAAAAAATAGCTTATGCACAACTAATTGAAACTCTTCTAGCTAAAATTAAAACTTTCCAAGAATAACTACGAGAGTAATCATTTTTTAACAATCCCCCTTAATTACTACCGCTAATTTCTTTTAGCGTTTATAACACCTAAATTATGTATATGAAGCTCAAACAATTTTTTTACCAATGGCTTTGTAAATATGTCATCCAATTGGTCGTTTGATCTACAAGATTCCAATTAGATTTCTCCATTGTTTGTAAGCTCTCTACTAAAATGATATTTAATATCAATATGCTTGCTTTTTTGATGGAAAACATGGTTATTTGATAGATCTATTGTTGGGCTGTTGTCCCAATACACTAGAGTTGGTCCTTCTTATCCTTGTAGAAGATCACCCAAGATTCCACGTAACCAAACTGATCGACAAGTAGTTGTTGTGGCTGCTTCATACTTAGCTTCGGTTGATGAAATCGTCACAATAGACTACTTCTTGGATGCCCATGAACCAAAACCAAGATGCCCATGAACCAAAATTACACCTAAACCAATATGGGAAACATATCCCAAAGTACTCTTCCTGTCATCAATACTAACCGCAAAATCATTGTCACTATATCCAATCAAAAAATCATTACTAGTGTTGGAATATAATATGCCATATCCTGTTTTTCCAGTGATATATCTCAAAATTCTTTTTCCAACTTGCAAATGTGAATATTTTGGAGGCTCCATAGACCTATAAATCAATCCAACAACATACATAATGTCTGGCCTAGTGGCAGTGAGGTACATGAGACTGTCGACCGATCTCTTGAATAGAGTTGGATCTACATTGGATCTCATATCCTCTTTTCTAACTTTTGTTCCTATTGCAATTGGAGTTGGTGTTGGTTTAAAATTCATCATCCAAAACCTCTTTAGCACATCCATGGCATACCTTTCCTGAAATGAAAAAAATCTTGAATATGATTGAAAAACTTCAATACAAAAGAAATATCTCATTAACCCCAAGCCAGTTAGTTCAAATTCATGTTTCATGGCTCCTTTAAACTTGTCTATTGACCAATTTCTTGCGAATATCATATAATCAACATATAAAAAAACAATCAATATTTGACCTTGCACATTCACCTTTGTATACAATGTGGGCTCACTATTGTTTCTGTTGAAACTTGTGCTGATCAAATATGAATCAATCTTTCTATATCAAACTCTGGGAGCTTGCTTAAGTCCATAAAGAGATTTATTCAAAATTTATCTTCATGTACTTTTATCACATATCTTGGTGGATTCTCCACATATACTTATTCTTCCAAAATACCATTCAAGAATGCTGACTTCACATCCATTTGATAAAATTTCCACCTGTTTTGTGTTGCTATGGCTAAGACAATTCTAACCGTATCGAACCTTGCAATTGGTGCAAAGGTCTCACCATAATCTACTCCAGGATATTGTGAAAAAACATTTTGTAATACCCCTAGGCCGAACCCCAATTGCAAATGTAAATGTAATTATACATATAAATTAGTGAGATGATGGTACAGGGTCTTTGGTTTGGTTCTTCACGCATTGATTCAGTGCACGGGAATCTCATACCAAAGAAGTGTGCACATTTTATAATGCATCAAGCACATGTGTAAGTGCGCGAGGATGACACACCAAAAGAAGAGTGCACACATCTCAGAGTTCCACGCACATCGGATTGAGTGTGCGATCTTGAGGCTAGAAAGCCTTTGTACATATGTTTATGTTTTATAGGTTGGTGAGCCAAGTTATGATAGGCTAGAATGCTTATATGATTATTAGGCCAGAGAGCCTAGATGCTAAAGACCATCGTGCCTATATTGTAATTGTAAGTCATACTCATATTATTAATAAAGTACATCATTGTTGCAGACCGACCAGACAAAAGAGATGGGGGTATAAACTCCACTAGAAAGGGTAAGGGAATAAGAGTTTAGGAAAATGGCTAAGCTAAGGGGACTTAATCCCAATGGAATATTATACTAATATTCCTTAAGCTAAAATTATGGATATGAATATATCCTAAGTTCTAAAGTGGGGGACATGGGTGTTCCTTGAGTGCCATGTGTCATAAAGGGCGCATGCATATATATATTTGAGATATTTAGTACTTTTTCCATCACCATTCCTTGATTATCATTCACTCATGATTTCCTACCATCCACTCATCGGTGATACCATATGTACCTATACTTGGTTCGTTGTAGGAGGAAGAGGCAGGTTGTCAGGTCCATGGTTGAAGAAGTGGGTTTTCAGGCATGTGAGTAGTTTCTCCAGGTGAGAAACTACTCATAATTGTTCCTGGGTGTGCTGGACAATAGCTACAGGGCTCTGAGACTTCCTGTCCGACTAGGTGCTGAAGCCTTGGAAGGGAAGTGGGGTAGCCGAGGGACTATTGAGTAGAGAAGGGGAAAAATTCCTGGGGTGGGACATGCATGTGTGGAATGAGAAACTTAAGGCTAGTTGCAATAGTTGGGCACCTTGGACTGAGAAATTATGCTTTTTATCATACCTCAGATTGACTCAATATTCCCTTTTCCCTAGTAGAGTTTATCCCCAGTTTGGGGGTGACACACTGTTGATATTATGAGCGATGTGGTCTATGGCTAGGAGGAACATGGAAGGTCTACATACAATTGGTGTTTATTTCCTGAGATAAGTGTCTTTAATGTGCTTATTTCAATTACCGTGTGTGTGCAATTATGAGTTTTTTGTCATGGAATCTCTGTTGTTAAATTCTATGTATGAATTGTTATTGTTATTGTTGCATGCATGTTGTTATTATTTCTGCTTAACTCTGTTCATATGTATAATTTATTATTTAATTTAATGGTATAAGAATTCATAATTCTATGTGGCATGGCCCATCTCGAGGTTGGAGATGTCACAAGAGTAATTTTGTTGAGTTGCTGGTAATGGGGACATTACAAGTGGTTTCGGAGCACACTTTTCAACACTGAGCCTGGATGGGTTGAGTTAGCATAACGTTGAAGCAAAATTTTGTAGAAAATTGATTTCGAGAGTGGCCAAATTTCAAGTTACAGTGCGTCCATGGTGGAAATCAGAGGTAATTGAGTGGAATTGGGCAAAATCCCCAATTTCTATTGTTAAATTTATGGAGAATTTGAGAAATTTGGTCAAGTGATGAGATATTCCTAATTTTAATCCATGTCTAAGAAAATTCATACTTGGAATTGGTTGAATTAGAACTTACAAGGAAGCCATGACAGATTGAGCGAGATTGGTTGAATAAAATTCTTAATTCGTGAATGAATTTGAGAAAAGTCGTACTAGGGATGTCAACCAACAATGCACATAAGAAATTTGTTGTTGCATAGGATGAATTTGTGTTTATTGGAGTGAATTTGAACAAATTTCGTGGTTGCAGAATACCCATGGTGGAAATTGGGTGAAAATCGGGCAAGAGCTCCAATTTCTACATCAAAATTATGGAAAAATCAGTTAAGTGTCGAAAATATTTGTGTGTGCTAAGTAGTGGTGATGCACAAAAAAAATAAAGGTGCGCAGGTGTGCGCATTAAAATTTGACGTTATGTGGTGCAAGATGGTGATACACAAAAAAAATAATGGTGCACATGTGTACGCACTAAAATTTGGTACTGTACGATGCAAAGCCGATGATGCGCAGAAAAATAATGGTGCGTGGGTATGCACACTAAAAGTTTTGCGCTGCATGGAAAGGTAATGGTGCACGAGTGTGCGCACTAAAATTTTGGCACTGCATGATGCATAATTGGTGGCATGCGCATAATGGTGGTGCACACTAAAATTTGGCGTGCACGGTGCAAAGTCGGTGATGCGCAAAAAAATAGTGGTGCACGGGTGGGCCTAATGGTTAAGAACGTGTGTTTCCTCCTAAGAGGTCACAAGTTCAAATCCAGAGGAGGGTAGGGTATGTATACCTCCATAGAATTTACCAGTCAAATCGCTGGGCAGAGGGGGTCTCATACACCAATTTGGTGTCTGGCTTGGCCATGACCTTAAAAATAGATTAATACAGCTTGAGTAGGCCTAATGGTTAAGAACATGTGTTTCCTTTTAAGAGGTCACAAGTTCAAATCCACAGGGGGGTAGGGTATGTATACTTTCATAGACTTTACCAGTCAAATCGTTGGGCGAAGGGGGTCTCATACACCAATTTAGTGTCTGGCTTGGACGTGACCTTAAAAATAGATTATTATTATTATTATTATTATTATTATTAAACTTTGACATTGCACGGTGCAGAGCCTATGGCACATGCATAATATTAGAGTGCAAGGAGTGCACATTGAGTATTGGCAGAGTGCAGAGAAAATTTGTTGATATGCGCATTATGTTCGAATGCAGTGCGGGCGCGTTAAATATTCATGCCGTGTGAAAGTATAATTGGTGGAGCACAGAGAGTATTGGCATGCGGTGTGAGCACACTGAACTTTGGCATTGTGTGATGCAGAGCTTGCAATGCGTGTAGAATATTGGTGCGTGACACAAATTTGTGCACAATAGGTATTGGCGCATGACACAAAATTTGTGCATAGTAGGTATCGGTGCATGACACAAACGTTCTGTGCAATAGGTATTGGTGCACGACACAAAAGTTGTGTGCTGTAGATATTGGCGCATGACAAAAAAATGGTGCACATTGGATATGGATGCACAATGCATGTGCTACATTATGGTGTTACGTGTGTAGAACCGCGCATGTTAAATATGGGTG
Source organism: Picea engelmannii (assembly GCA_009831015.1). Classification (NCBI taxonomy): domain Eukaryota; kingdom Viridiplantae; phylum Streptophyta; class Pinopsida; order Pinales; family Pinaceae; genus Picea; species Picea engelmannii. Next base: position 142,615 of record ML814568.1, on the reverse strand, counting down.
TATAATTTATAAGTGGTGCGTGCAAATTCGGTTTGGTGGTATACAACAACAAAAAACCAATGATTTTCCATGACATTTTTGTATTATTTGAATGCCATCTTTTTGCATGGCATTTTTGAGGCCCTAAACAATGTTTTTAGCTACTAAAAAACAATGCGCCCTAAATGTAATTTGTGTAGATGAAATGAAAGAGCTCAATCATTGCTTTCTAACAGTGTATCCAATTCATCAAATTGAGTTATGATGAGTGATTTACAAACCAAACAATGGAGAGTAAATTTTAAGCGACAATTAACTTCCAAAGGCCATAACTTCCTGCTCTAGAATCAGATTGAGGCACATGAGTAGTCTATGTAAATATATTGAAACATAAAACATATTCATGGAGTGAAATTTAAATTCCAAGAATGCTAAAAATGTTTAAGAGGGCATAGAAGGTACCTGTAACATTCGGGTAAAAAAAATATTAATTGAGTTGAAACTTCAATAGGATGTATCTAGCAACTTGGAGCTCATATGGGGCTGAAAATTGACCAGAGTGTCCATAATATGTTTATGAAGGAACCCAATTGGGATCCTTTCAAAAATTAAATGGAGCAGGTGCAAAAATGCATAATTATAGTTCAGTTTTGCACCTAGTTGAAGTGTGAACAGAAGAATTATTAAACAATTTTCAAATGGCCCTAACTTTCTGCTCAAGACATAGAATTGAACAAGAGAACAGTTATTGGAAAGGTTTTGGACAAGGAGTCCGGATATCTACCCAAAATATTGATATGGGTATTTAATTTCATGAGAAATCTGGGGTGGATGACCTATAGGGGAAATGAACAAAATCAAACCTGCTACATTTGATGTTGAGCACAAGAAGGATGGGGATGCAAAGACATGGCTGCTAGGCATGATGAAGTATTTTCAATTGCATAATTACTCTTCACAAGAAGAAAGAAGAATTATGGTAACCTTGAAGTGGTAAAATTGTACATATGTACTAGAATGGTGTATTCTCTGTGTGTGTGTGTTTTTAACTAACAACTGTTGTTGTATGCTTGATTTAACTAGAATTTTTAGAATTGTTATCTTATAAAACAAATGTGTTAGAAGTGAAGATTCAGGTTGACAGTAAAAAATAACAATTGGTATTTAACAAGTAGTATCTCCAGGTAAGAAGAACATGGGAGGGTCAATTCTTCAAAATGTGGAATGATTGCTTGGGGAAGCTACCAGTTGAAGATGTCTATACTCAGTGAGTAATATAGAATACTTTCAATGGAACTATGATTTGGAAAAGGCTTCAAGGTGTCAAATATGCATTCCATTTGGGAATGCTGAGTATGAAATATATCATCCATGTTTCATGTTTTATGATAAATGAGTAATGGATATGCATGAAGATGATACCATAGAAGTGTGGAGAGATGGTTTTCATAACAGGTGCAACCATGAAGTCTTGGGAAGCCACTACAGGAAATCCACTTATGTTAATAATAGTGCTCAATGGAATATGGACATAATAATAGATCACGTAGTGAATGAAACAATGAAAACCCATGCACTCCCAAAGAAGCCAAGGTACATATAAGGAAATAGATTAGGGGCAAACAATTTCAATAAAAAAAGAGGATTGATATGTCACAATGTCAGTATTTTAATAAAGGAAGGTAGAGTATACACTTGGATATATAGATACCATATCCAAGGAGAAGTCACAGAGTTTGGGGGTAGTACTATCATCATGATTATCAGAGTAGCACAATGGAAGCGTGGTATGAACATCACCACTTCAAGGGTAAATAAATTATGGTGCATATAAGTAAAGAGTGTCGACATATGCACAAATCAATATGTTGTGTGAAGATTGGATCTTGAATGGTGCAATCAAATTACTTGTAGAGGAATTATTCAAAGCTCAGTGCATTAGATACTGGATGAAGTTCATAAGTAATTCAAAGATAGTGGGCATGTACTATTAGATGGATACCAAGTTGTACAGAGTCTTCTACAACATTATAGGAACTGTGACAACTAAGAAAGGAGAAGAGAATGGTGCCAAAAACTACAAGGGATGATATGTTCAATCAAGGAAAGGCTGAACCAGTTTGGTCCAAAAGAGTAAATAAAAGTTGTGGATATAAATCCAATATGAGAGCATGGATGGAAACGTAATTTGGTCATGCAAGTGTTGGGAAGATGGCCCTAGGAGATAATTACGGTTGGAGTTTATATCGACATATTATATGATTGAAACTATAAAACTGATCAAGAGTATTTTAAATGGGAAAAGTGCTCGGTAACATAACAAAAGGATACATGAATCCATGAAGAATTGAGTTCTTTTAGGAACAACAAAGAAAAGTGGTACAAGAAGAAAGAGGAAAGATATAATTCTTGCATGATTACAAGTGCTACTACTGTTGTTGTTACCTATGGAGGGAAGCAACAAAAAGCTGAAGTGTTGATTATAAAACTAATAAAAGAGGCATGGGAGCTTCTATTGTTATCAACTAATCAGGTAGCATCAAAATTATTTAATGACAACTATGCATGTATGAGTTTTATGTACTTTTGTTGCATAATTATTGAAGGGAATTAGGTAAGAATTCCCTAGGTAGAGTTATTTTATAACATGGCATTAATGTATAATTTGAATACATTAATAGAAATCAGATACCATTAGGGGTGGTAAAGATGAAGGCATGTGATAATTATATATATAAAAAATGTTAGCTTTTGAATGCATACATGTAATGTAATAGCATAGTATGGATTTGGTGGTTATGAGCTAATAACCAACGCAATAAAGGTTATGACCCTATTATAGGAATGGATGCCAGTGACACTAGTCATGTATGCGACCATGACATGCTAGGTTATGGAAAGGCTCTGTACCACACAAATATCCAATGAACTTCCTACTCCTAAATAATGTTTGGACTACAACCTTTTTTCTAACATTAATGGAAACCACAAAATTACATTCTTGGTGTAGTGTTTAGGTCGAAAAAGAAGGCATCCAAATTGTTGAGCAAAAAATAGGAAGTGTATGGAGAATGTGTTAAGTCATTGGCCAAAATTTCCAATTTACCAATGGTGAGATACACGACTTAGATATAGAGCATTTTGAAAATCAATGAAAATGTGTATTGAATATATATGCATTGAGAGTTGCACTCATGCATAGTAAGTGGTAGAGTTGCACTTATGCATGATAGAATTGTTATTCTTGAATGCATTTTTGTGAAGGTATGCCTATATGTTATTTGATAGAAATAATTATGCTAACAACTGAAATGTTACAATTATTACCAACTCATGGAGTTGAGGACATTTCAGGGGCTGTTAGATGTTGCAACAGGAAAGTTGCAAGTCAAGTAGCAACATGAGTAGTAACTACATGAAATTTATGTTCAAGAAACATAGTAATAATGTTTACACTAGGAAACACATAATTGTTGAACATGCACATGCAATGAATGATAATTTCGTTCCATTTAATAAACTATTTGATAATTGTGATTGAATTTTTAAGTGTAGACAATTCTAAGATCACTTTGTAAGATTTTTTACATATTTCAATGAAAGTGTATTGTACAGGAAATATTAATAATCTGTTGGTTGAATGCAAGATCATAGTATGGCTGGGAAAAGTGGTCTACAATATGGTATTGATGAAAATCCATAGGAAAAATTTCTTCTTACTGTTGCAACATGAGATGAAATCTCATACTTGGAGAAAATCTGAATTTCGTCATGAAATTAATTTGAAGTTCTAAATGAAGATTTTATAATATTCTCTCATAATGATTATATGCATGTGATACATAAGATATAATAGTTAGTAAAGTTGGAATGATTGGAAGGAATAAATCTTATTGGAGACACTAGAACTCTGTAATTGTAGAGCCTTGATGGGGTTCTGGTACTGAGTTTGCGCTCTTCTTATGTGTGAAATCCATGGCAAGATGGATCGCTAAAGGACTATGTAGTAGTGAAGGGATACCTGACCCTAGAAGGGTGAGTGCAATAAGGAAGATGCAACTCAAAGATTCTTATGGCATGGTAGCTGTAATCATGAAGACATGTCAAATAGAGCAATGAGTTGAATTATTTCCTAAATAAGCTCTATGGAATAAAGAAAATGACTACCAACGATAATATGAATACATGATTTTTGGTGCTAGAAAGAGGCAGGTTGTCAGGCCTATGGTCGAAGAAGCGGGTTGTCAGTCCTGTGAATAGTTTTTCTAGGTGAGAAACTACTTAGAATTGTTCCAGGGTGCGCTGGGAAATAGCTACAGGGCTCTGAGACTTCTTGTCTGGATGGTTGTTGAATCCCTGGAAATGAAGTTGGGAAACCAAGGGACTCTTGAGAAGAGAAGGGACACACTTCCTTGGGTGGGACAAGAATGTGGGGAATGAGAGACTGTAGGCTAGTTGAAGCAGTTGGGGACCTTGGAATGAGAAATTATGCTGCTTATCAAACCTTAGAATGACTTAGTATTCCCTTTGCCCTAGTAGAGTTTATCCCCAGCTCGGGGGTGACCCACTGTTGAGATTATGAGCATTGTGTTCTATGGCTGGGAGGAACGTGGAAGGTCTGCATGTAGTTGGTGTTTATTTTCCAAGATAAGTGTCTTTCATGTTCTTATTTCAATTACTGTGTGTATGCAATTATGATTTTTCTATCATGGAATCTCTGTTGTTAAATTCTATGTATGAATTGTTATTATTGCATGCATGCTGTTATTATTTACGCTTAATTATGTTAATATGCAGAATTTATTATTTAATTTAATGGTATCAGAATTCGTAATTCTATGTGGCGTGGTCCGTCTCGGGGATGGAAACGCCACAAGAGTAATTTTGTTGAGTTGCTGGTAATGGGGAATTTACACCTTTTGCTACCAATCTGGCCTTGTGCTTTTCAACTTCTCATTTCTCATTAAACTTGGTTTTGTAAACCCATTTTACACCAATGAAACCTTGTGTTTTGGTAATTCTACTAGATCCCATGTATCATTCTTCTCTATGGAATCAATTTCTTCATCCATTTCTTAGACCCAATTTTATTCTTTAATCGCTTATTCAAAACATGTGGGTTGACAAGCAAAAAATGCAAAATTCGAATGCACATATAGATCTTCATATATTTCTCTTAAACTTCTAGTCTTTCTAGACATTATGGAGGAAGTTGTAGAATCAGATACATTGCTTGACTGAGAAGTAGGAGTAGATTAGGCTATTGGCTTAGATGAATCACGTCGAGAAAAATTTCTTGGAGTTCTTATTGGATTATCTTTGATTGGTGATTGAGTTTGCAAACTTTGTTGTCCACCTTGTGCAATATGCTCATCTTCTTCATCTTTTGCTTGAGGTATTATTGCTCTAAAAGACATAGTCTTATCTATGCTTCCATACCATGCTTCATATTTTTTGAATTCAACATCCCTGTTGATTATCACCTTCTTTGTCATTGAATTATACAATTTATATGTCTTGGAATAATCAATGTACCCAAGAAATATGCATATTTCACTTCTGTCATCTAACTTCCTCTTCAACTCTTTAGGCACATGAGCATATGCCACACAACCAAATACTCTAAAGTGCTCTACACTACAACTCATACCTATCCATGATTCTTGTGGAACTTTTTTCTTCACACTTTTAGTAGGAGATCTGTTCAAAACATAAACAGAGCAAGCTAATGCTTCTCCCAAAAAATCATTTGACAATTGTTTTGTTTTCAACATGCTTCTATCCATATTCATAATGGTTCTGTTTTCCTTTTCAACTACACCATTTTGATAAGGTGTATACCTTTATGTAAACTGTCTTTTGATCCCATGTTGCTTGCAGAAATCATGAAAAACATGTGAATCATATTCACCTCCTTTGTATGCTATTAACACTTTAATCTGATGACCACATTTCTTCTCCACCATTGCCTTGAATTCTTTGAAATTGTCAAAAGTTTCTAATTTCTTTGTCAGAAAGTACACCCAAGTCTTTCTTCTATAATCATCTATGAAGGTTAGGAAATAATAACTTCCTCCTTGTTACTAGGTTTGCATTGGACCACATAGATCTTTATGAACTATCTCTAATGGTACTTTTTCTTTATAAGACACCCCTCTAGGAAATATATCCATGTGCTGGTTTTCCAGAATACAATCCCTACATGAACTAGTTGACTCTTGAATGGGAGGCTAACCTTCAACTATTTTATTCTGCTGCAATAGTTTTAGACCACAAAAATGTAGATGACCAAATTTGAGATGCCACAACCAAAAATCTTATGAACATGTTTCCTTTTGGGTAAGGGAGACATCATGTCTATCATAATTCATGGAAATAGGATACACTTTAATCTTTATCATCTTCACGCTAGAAATCAACATCTTACTAAGAGGTTTATCATATATGAAACAATCGTTACCCTTAAATATTACATCATACCCTTTTTTAGGATGTTGGCCAACACTAATAAGATTATGTTTCAAAATTGGGGCATAATACACAACTGGTATGTGTCTTCTATGACCTTGTTTTATCTGGATGTTAACCATTCCTTTCCCTATGAATTTAAGAATACTGTCTGACCCCAACTTGACTTCAATGCTCACTGAATCATCTAGATCTATGATTAAGATTTTGTCTCCTATCATATGATTTCTACATCCACTATCTAACAACCAAATATCATTGGAAGTCTTTTGAGAAGCATTACAAGTAAGGAATCAAAGTCTTCATAGTTCTTAGTGGTGTTAGAATAATTTGCATCCTATTTGATAAGGTCAACCTTCTTATTCCTACATTCATGTGCATAATGACTTGACTTGTTACAATAAAAACATTTAACTTTGGATTTTTCATACCTTTGATTTGGCTGTGAGTTTCTGTTGTTGCTGCTGCTGCTCCCCCTTAAGCTATGGCAATTTTGATCTGGTCTCCTTTCTTGTTCTGAACTATCCCTTTGGTTATTTATTTTGTTTCTGTTTCCCCTATCTCTTGACTTTTATCCTCCTCTTCCTCTTGAGATAAAAAACTGAGATCTAAATGCATTTTCTAAGGAATCATCATACTCGTTCATCCTAGATTCATGGGATAACAAGGATCCCTACAACTCATTCACTGATAGTTGTTCCAAGTCCTTAGACTCTTCAATGGCCATGACCACTGCATCAAACTTCTTAGGTAAAGTTCTAAGAACCTTCTCTACCATTCTTTGATCCATAATATCTTCACCATTCATCCTTAACTAATTTACTATGTTTATGACTTGGGTCATGTACTAGTCTACTGAATCAGACTTCGTCATCTTCATATTGTCAAAATTCATTCGTAATGTCTGCAACTTGACCATATTTACATTGGTAATGCCCTGATAGTTGGTCTCTAAGATGTCCCACACTGTCTTTGAGAATATTGCTGCCAAAATATTGGGAAATATGCTTTCATCCAAGCTGTTTTGGATGAGATAGAGTGATTTTGCATCCTTCTTCATATTATCTCTAAGTTGATCCTTTTGAGTATTGGTTAAAGGTCGCTCAGATGGGTGATCCACTGGTTTTGTATAGACATGAACTACAAGATCCCAAACATCCTGAGAAAATAATAATGTCCTCATCTTGATTGACCAAACTTTATAATTTTTCCCTGTAAGAACCAGGATCCGTGGTTGTGCAAAACAACTAATTGAAGCCATATTTTTCTAAAGAAGATTCTCTTTTCAAAAATGATAAAGTGAATAATTTATTTTTCGTTTTTAAAATTCTCACCCTAAATAATAATAATATATATTCACTTCTTGTTTACACAAAATATATATGTCTTAGGGAAACATATACGATGTGCGTTTAATAAAACAATATCAAGTTTAAAATATAAATATTCTTGTTCCATATAAATCTAAATTTAAAACCATAAATAAATAATATACCCGCCGATAATATTGAATTCACAAGAAATTTTACCATACTAGAATTTACCATAGAAAAGGTAAATTTGTGACAATGGCCACGAAAGAAGGAATGTGGTAGTGGCTCTCTCTATTCCAGTGGAAGGTGAGTCGGTGGCTTTGGAGGCTGTCAGCTAAAGGAGAAAAAATAATATTTGTGCTTCCTTCTGCAAGCGACAATCTTCTTGGCCCTTGACAATTTGATGACGACTTTCTTGGTTCTGCTTAAAAACCCTGACGATTTGTGTGGTCTTCCATGAGATTCCTGCAAAACACTGCCTCTTTTTGATTTTCTCAAACCTCATACTCTTGGACTCTGTAGACTTCCTTTCTAACCTCACGTTGTTACTGCGATTTGCATTTTATTTTATTTTTTTAGTAGCTCTCGACCTCCTCTTTGGATGACTCTGATACCAATTTGTAGGAGGGGAAAATTCAGAACAACTGTGGCTGTATGAACTCAACATAAACAAAAAAAAATGGTATACAAGACAAAACTCAAGAGTCGTGACTCTAAAACTTTAATACTTCATTGGTTCTGGAGAGATAGTTAAATACACAAAACTTACTAATAATAGGACTCACAAAAAATAGCTAGTGTACAACTAGCTGAAACTATTTTAGCTAAAATTAAAACTTTCCAAGAATAACTACGAGAGTAATTATTTTCTAACATAGTTTTCTCTCTCATATTTACACACCTAAAATTCAAAATGACAAAACAAGCATGAACAATATAATAACAAAAAACAACAAAATAGAATTAAAAATGTACCAAAGTATGTGAGAAGGAAATCCTTGACTTTGTGTAATGAATATGCAACAAAATACAAAGAATGGTAAATCAGGGCCTCAAACATTCGAAAGAAAAAATAAAAAATCCCATGTTGAAATATTATTTATGCACTGACTTGAGTGTATTTGCAAGGCTTTTTGAAATTAAGAAGTCCTTTATCCTTGATAAATTGGAAAGCTTGCAGACATGGTGTTATAATAATTAGTAGATACTGTGAAAACATGATTTCTACTCTTAATGATGTGAGGAGGAAAATGGTGTTCCAATACTTCTTGATGTCGTTCTTTGTCCTTCCTAACACACGTCTAGTGATAAAAAAACACTCGTCTTTCCCAACATACATCCAACGGTCAAAAACCACCTCCAAAGAAATTAGATAATACAAACCACAAACATCTAATGGAAAATATTCATATATCATTTTCTACATTGATCTTTACATATTTCCAAATGCCAACAAAAGCGTACCTATTTTCAAAAAGAGGATGCAACTAGAGGATTAAATATTTCTCCTATAGTAGAATAAGCTTGTGCTTTACATTAGGTCAAAGAAAATTCTTTTGACACACTTTGTGGATATTCCTGCATCAGAGTAGACCTGGATATATTCAATAATTATATGAAAAAATAATCCAGTTAGATTAGAAACCCTAGAAGGCTCATGCTGAGATCTAATTTTTTAGTTTGTAGAGAGGTCATGGATACAACCTAATTTTTTGGGAAGAGTTGTCCACTATCCTTCTCTGTGAGCTTCGATGTAATTTGTGATGGGAAGGTCCTCCTCAAGCGTCCATGGACCTTTATTCAGTCCCACATTCATAAATAAAGGAGTATGACCCATTGATTCAGAACAACCCGAGTTTGTAATCCCAATCTATAGGAAAACAATAGAAACCCTTTGGAAATGAATGTGTTGAGCACTCAACACACCCTAAAAATTTCTCAAATTTAGGGGTACCACTTTTCTTCATATTCATCTTGGATTTTGATTTAGCTTGATAACAATTTGTTTTTTTAAACTTCCTCTCGAACGATTTTGCTTGCCTAGTTGTGTCCCAAGTCTGAGATGAATGATTACTCGAAATATTAGAATACATTTGGTTTTGTTTTGGAACAAAAGGGGTTTCAGGAGTTATATATTTTGAAGAAAAAGAGAAAAAACCTTTAAATCCATGAATTTCCGAACCCCCAATAGCCAATTCTACTGATCGCCGACAGTGTATTAGGTGTCGGCCACCTTTATGCATAAAATTGGAAATAGTTGAACAATCTTGTTAATCAATGACACACATCGAAAATTAGTGTCAGTCTCCGCTTGTCCCGAAACTTAAAAAAAAACCCCTTGAATTTGCTGACGTCAATGAATGAATGAAACAAACCAACTATGACCATCCGATGCAAGCACCTGCTTAATATTGACCGTCAGAAGGTTACGACAAGATCCACCTGAACCCAGTTTTATGTGTGTCCACGTCATCTATCAGACCCCAACCCCATATTGCCACATCAATAGCCAAGTGGATTTTTGTATTGCCACATCTTATGGCACATCACCAATATGCCCTCTTTTCACCACATCAAAATCACCACGTCATCTACCATGTCATCACGTACGATCCTTTGGGTCCATTGTGTTGATATTATGGTAGCTGCAGGAGGTATTTACCTCCACGTGTAACCCTGCCGAGAATATAATATTCCGGGAAGCAAGAAGAAACCCTAAAGCATTAAAATTAACCCTAGAAGACAAGTCGTCTTAGGAAATATTTAATATTAGGTATTTATCCTCCAAAATGAGAAGTCGGCTCAAACAGATCAGGAAAACAATATAAATAAAAGTAACCATGCCTCATTTTGTACACACAGCTCAAAATTTCAACAATGAAGAAGTGTGCACTGTAGAAATTGGGCAAGTGCGCAAGTCTTGGGAGTAGCTGCAGCCGATATCTATTGCAATTTGTATTCCTGGTTTATGCTCAGACTTTCTATTGGTTATGGTTGGACTTTTTGATCAGTCTTGGTTATATTTTCTTGATGAATTAGTCTTGGTTGGCTATTGGTTTTCTTCCGGAATCATTCTCTGTCATGGTTAAGGTGCTCGGGGGTGGATTCAGCCTATGGTTGGGTGACAATATTGCTATATTTTCTATGGTTAAGCGAGAAAATCCATTACTTTCTAATAGGTTATGGGCCCACACTATCTTCGAACAATATAACCGTTGGAAGATAGATTGGGAGGATTTGCTCAGTTACAGTTGCAGTTGCAGCCAGTTTTCGCTGCAACAACGAAACCCTAACCCTCTTTTTGAGGCACCTTAAGTGAAGAGATTGAACTAATTTATGGATAGCCTAGTACACCCCAACCTAGTGCATCTCCTGGTACTCTCAGCAAGCTAAGACGCTAATTTTGAGTTTTTGGTCAAAATCAAGGGTTGACCAAGTCAAAGAAATTATGACTTACTCTATGAAGTCAGAAAACAAATTAGAAGGGGATTCTAATTTCAGAGCATGGAAGACAAGGATTGACCTCATCCTTTCTAAGAATAAAGTGTTGGATATCGTGAATGGAAAGATCGTGGAACCACAGTTTGAAGAAGGAAAAGAGAAGGAACCTCAGAATGTTGCAGTTATGGAGAAGTCCAAAGACAATGACTTGAATTCCATGAGTATCATAGTGGACTCTATAAAATACCACTTGATACCCTACATCTCCCATATTGACTCATCTAAGAATATGTACGATGCCCTAACAAACCTCTTCTCCGTCAGAAACATTGGACAAGTAATGAGTCTGAAGAATGAGCTCTGTGACATGAAAATAAATGATGATGACAGCATAACATCATACCTTGTGAGAATATATCAGTTAAGAGATCAACTACAAGATATTGAAGAAATCATTTCAGAGAAGGAACTGGTAAATATAGTACTCAATGGCCTTCCCAAGACATGGGATGCATTTGTCACAAACATGAACACAAGAAAGGAGTATCCCACATTTGAAGAACTTTGGACTTGTTGTGCACACGAAGAATCAAGGATTAGTGAAAAAGGGAAACCCCAAAAGAAATATGATGATCAAGATTTCACAACAAGGTTCAATAATTTCAAGAATAAAAAGAAGTTTGGCTCAAGGAAGAAATCAAATCAAGGGAAAGATATGTCAAAAATACAATGCTTCAACTGTCGAAAATATGGTCACTACAAGAATCATTGTCCTAAGTTAAAGAAAAGGAAGGAAACACATGAAGCATCAGTTGCCGAAGAAATGGAACCCTCAAAGAAGGCCAAGCAGGATAAAACATACTTCTTCTTCTAAGACAAGGTAACAACATTCTTCATAATTCTTGTACATACGATGTTTAAATAATTTCTGTACATATCTTGCATAGAAGATAAGATGTTCAAAAAGAAAAAATTCCTATGGAAGAATAACAAGACAAGGATTGCTATCACGATGACTACAAATCAAGCAATACACATGAAAAGATCAAGTACATCAACAACCCTTGGTAACAATTCATGTGGAAGCTATTAATATAAGTAACAACTGCAAGATAAGCCGAAATCATAATAAAACTTGAAGAAACCTGGAATAAGTAAAAACAAAAAGAAGTCAGCAATCGAGAGGAAATTAGAAAAAGAATTGTGACACTTTGCAGAAGGCAACAAGGATGCAGATTGAAGCATGGAATCTCTTAGTTGGAGGGAAACGATTATATAATTCCAAAAGAAGAGCATGCATTCATGCATGAAGAAAGGATTAGGAGGGAGATAATCCTAAATAATATTATCAATCAAGGATTATGAAGTATCTATCCATATTCCCATTGATGGTAGCAGCCATGAAAAGAAGCATGTGTTCATTTTGACTTTAGAAAAAGTCTTCTTCGAAAAGAAGCCTTAAAGTATCCCTGGTTGTCCATCCACATCCATGATCCTATGATGAAAGGAATAAGTTGGAATCTTCAAGGCATGGAATCTATATAAAACTCCATGGAACCAAGAGCTAAAGAGAAACATGAGGAAGAACATAAAGATTCCAAGAGAGAAATAAAATCCAGAACAACCAATCATTATATCAAGAATCACAAGACTACCAGCTTGGTTTGAACCCACTAGAAGCAATCAATATGAAGAAATGGAAGTTGTGATGAATAACATTGTATGGAAGAGTTATCCAAAAATAAAGGTTCTCCGAGATGGAGGGAAAAGAATATGATAACCATACATACCTCTACCCGAGCCATTATATCTCCTGCAATATCCATGGGTTGGAGTTTACATCAGATGAATGTAAGGACTATTCTCCTCAACAAAGTAATTGAACAAAGAAGTGTATGTAGAGAAACCTTAAGGTTTTGAGGTATACCAGAAAGAGACACTTGTATGCAGATGGAAGAAGACAACTTGGTGCAGAGCCTCCAGTGAATAGCAAAAGTGTGGTGAAAAATTTCTATTTGTATCAGAATGGTTACTCAGAAGTCTAGGATGATGGATTTATAATCCATGAAAAAATCTCATGATGAAAAAAGAAGTGCCACTTGGATATGTTCCAGTTTGACCCTTGCCACGATGTCATGAGCTAGCAGGAAACAAAAGAGTTGAATCCAACCATGGTACACTGTAATGATCAAGAGCTATATGAAGCCTTTAGAGAAAACCAATGTTCCAGAAAGACCGAAGTACATTGAGATCAAGCATTACATTCTCCGTGATGAGGTGTAGAAAAGAGAAGTGGTTCTCCAATATATCCCCTCAGATGGGAAGATATTTTGGTAAAGTCTCTGTCCAATATGGAAAAAGTTTGTGTACTCAAGAAACAAGTTGGAGCTCGTTGAGACAAATTCCTTATTGAAAAGTGAAGATATGACTCCCAGGTTGGGAGGGAGCACTGATGTGTTATTGATTTATGGAAAGTCATTTTTCAGTTCGAAAAATGGTCAAGGATGAGCAGTTCCTTTCTAATTCGGAAATTGGTTTGAGATTTCTAACAAACATGCATTTTCCAGTTTGGAAAATGGTCCAGATTAGATGGTCATTTTCATAATGAAAATGGTTCGATAGATTGTTGATGTACTATAGACAATGATTCCCCTTTTGGACAGTGTGGGGGAATGGTCTAGGACAATATTTCTTCTTGAAAGTCACTCTCAGTAGTGGTCAAGTAGAATGGTCCGCCTTACTGGGCAGTCATTCTTTCAAAGTTCACAGTTGTGAGCATTTTCGAATAATGGTCCATTTTGGAGGTTGGTGTAGGACAATCATTTCCTTAGGAAATGGTCCAAACAATCATTCCCTAGGGAAAACTCATTCTCTCTAGGTTTCACTTTGTTTAGTGTCGGAGGAATGGACCAGTTAGGTGAATGGTCCAGGTTTTGCAATCAGGTAAATGCATTCCCTAGGGCAGACTCATTCTCTCCATGTTGCACTTTGTTTAGTGCTGAAGGAATGGTCCAATTAGCTGAATGGTTCAAGCTTATAAATCAGGACAAATATTCTTCTATGCTTGAGAAGAATAGTTTAGATAGCTCATGGATGATGTTTTACCTTATGAGGGAATATGCCCAGGTGACTAAGTTTATATCATGATATTGTTTTTCTGTGCAGGTTGATATCAGATGATATGATTTGCTATGGAGACTGTATGTCTCTGTATAGTAGATGTATGCTACTGTGGTGGATGTATTCCACTAGTTGTGACTATGTGTCACCGATTAAGTAGCTGTGTGCTACTTGGTGTGGTAGTGTACCACTGGATTGTAGTTGTGTACTACTATTGATAGACACAATTGTGTTCTATTGAATGACATTGTTCTGATTACCATGTTTACTATCAATTGTGTTGATATTTTCCAAGGCATATAGGTTGAGACAGATCTATATGACTTGATTAGAAAATAATCCTAGATTGACATTCCTATAGGAATGTCTCTGTAGTCCATGGAATATCTTTTAGCTTTGTTGGGATAGTCATTCTTCTAGGACGTATGTCCGGATTAGAAAAATGGTCCTTGTATCACTCTGTGGAGTGAGTGACTTATTCAACATCATGCTTGATTACTCAGGTGGAGTATGGCTTCTAGAGATGATGCAGTTGATGCTATCATATGACAATGATAATGGTGCTCGTGATCTAATCATGAGATAGCCTGTACGACTATGATGATGCTATCGGTTGAATGGTATGTTTGTGCTCAAGACCATTGGCTTCAATACCTCCCTATCTAGGAGGGAGTGTTGATATTATGGTAGCTAAGGGAGTTATTTACCTCCACATGTAACCCTGGTGAGAATATAATATTTCGGGAAGAAAGAAGAAACCCTAAAGCATTAAACTTAACCCTAAAAGACAATTAGTCGGCTTAAGGAAATATTTAATATTAAGTATTTAGCCTCCAGAATGAGAAATTGGCCCAGATAGCTTAGGAAAACAATATAAATACAAGTAGCCAGACCTCATTTTGTACACACATCTCAAAATTTCAGCAGTGAAGAAGTGCACATTGCAGAAACTGGGCAAGTGCGCAAGTTTGGGGAGTAGCTGCAGCCGACAACTACTGCAATCTATATTCCTGGTTTAGGCTCGAACTTTCTATTGGTTATGGTTGGAATTTTTGATCAGTCTTGGTTATCTTTGCTTGATGCATTAGCCTTGGTTGGCTATTGGTTTTCTTTTGGAATCATTCTCTGTCAAGGTTAAGGTGCTCGGGGGTGGCTTCGACCTATGGTTGGGTGACAATATTTTTATATTGTCTATGGTTAAATGAGAACATCCATTACTTTCTAACACATCAGGAGGATCCAGTGGCAGAGTTGGAATCATAAACATTGATGAAAACTTGTCGACGTCGATGAAGTTCATTGGTCGATGACGAGTTATGTTTTAGTCTACAAGAGAAGAAGAGACAAGTCTCCTCGCCGATTACGATGCTCCATTGGTGTTATCCCTTCACACTTTCGAAATAGGACTCCCCGCACAAAAACGATTGTGTCGATGGATGAAACCCTTTAAAAGTGAGTTTAAATCTAGACCATTCATGTTATACCATCGATCAATTGTGGTTATCAACAACTTGAACGAGATATTGGTGGGTCACATAGGTTTTAACTAACGAATTGCGCCTACACCCAAATTTATCACCACATGGGGCCAATCAAATCATGCCATGCCAGAACTTACTCTCCTGTTGGATAGGCTAGGTGGAACATCACATGCCACGTCACTGTACTAACACGTGTTGGACACGTCACCACCCCAAAAGACATACTACATGCCAAAAACAATAAACGGGTTTTGCATGAAGATATCATTTGGATTGATGATGAACAATGAAACCAAAGCAGCTCGAATCACCGGCAACCTCAAATCCCCAAACCCTGACGCAAACATCCAATGCACGTAAAACCATGATAATGTAAAAATGTTGATAAACTAAGAAAAAAACTTTCTTGCAACGACATTCGACATAATTCATTAATATCGAGCATGGCATGTGGGTGGTGCATTCAAACCTTCAAGATTTTCAAAGATTCCACTCTACTCGGTGATTTTAATTGTGGGATTTGATTGATGGAAGGAAGGGTATATGAGCTCAAATGTTTACTTTTTTTATGCATTCTTACCATCGATCATTTGAGAGTATTTGCATAGAAAAGAGAGTTTGAAAACCAGTCGTTGTGCAAAGTAGAACTTGGTTATTGCTAAATTTTGAGTGTTGTGACCATAACCGATAAATGTTGAGGTTAATTTCTATTTTCTTACCTAGGTACATATTTCAATTTTGTAATGGTTGTGTTTCTTGTACAATTACGAATAAACTGTGATCTCAAATATGTTATTTATGTGAATAAAATTCCACCACGCAGACCTACCACTCGAAAGTCCTCAAAAATTCCTAAGGTTAAGAATATACTGACAGGTGAATCATCCAACTCGGTTCCTATTGAAGAGACAGAGCATGTGCCCAAGGTGGAGCTTGTAATTCAACTTTCGCAGAAGAAGGTTTTCAACCAATCACCATTGTGTAAATAAAAATTCGAGCACCACGCCCAAGGTACTTGATCCAGATTTTATGAGAAGAATGAAATGAATACAAAATATTATCAAAAGATTCTTAACACATAATAACATATATACAGTAAAATTGGTTTCTACTCAATAAGGAAATAAGCTAAAACTGTAAAATGTAGCAGAAAACAAGCCTTCTAGAATGACTTATCTTTGAGAAGAGATGTGACGACTACGCTCATTCGCCAGAATATGATTACATGAGGCTTTCAAGGCCTTTTTTTACAATAAATAGGAATTTCAAAAACCCTAGACATCCAAAAATCTAACCCTAAGAGATGAAGCGTGTTGGCCCTTGACCAAGTTTTGAGGAGTTTTGGCCATGTTTGACCTAATTTTTGGACTTCGACAGGCTGTCAAATGCGAAGCGCAAGATGAAGCGGAGATCATGGGATGATGGCCCCTTTTAGGGCCCTTTTTGGGATTTTGTATTATGTAACGGGTATGGGAATGTCGGCCCATGGGTTTACCCATGTTTAAGCCTATTTTGCAATGTATAAATAGAAGGCTAGGCAATGTAAGAAGTAGTAGTTGCAAGTTGGCTAAGTGCTATAGTTGGATCTATGTGATCAAGAGTTGTAAGTGCTTTGGTGCATACTATGTGAGACTTGCAGAGCTAAGTGCAAGTCATTGCAAGACACTATGGAAGGCTATGTGCTTAGATCTACTCGGGGAAGGAGGATCTAGAGAGCTGCATAGATCTCATGTCCTCTGCGGAGTAGGGTTTTTGAGGCTCTATGCATGTAACTAATTGAAGAAGCTAATAAAGAAGACAAAGAGTTGGTGTAAGTAGCCCCAGGGTGGGGGTGAACCACGTACATGCTGTGTTTCTTTGCTTTGTGCAATGTGTTGATGTGTTTATATGTTAATGTGATTAGTGCTTTAATTTAGATGAATGATCTTTTGATGCTTAATGCTTAATATTATGGATGGATGTTAGATCTAACTGATATACATATGGTTAGTGATTGAATCTACTAGATCCAATCTGTTTCGTCGTGCTAAGTGCTACTAGATGCTAGATCTGGCTGAATACTGCAATGCTCTGTAATTAGGGTTTAACTGCACTGTAACTGATACTAAATATTGATGAATGTTAACTGCTGAGTGCTCTATTAAGTGTTAGAATCACAGATCTGTGTCCTAGCTAAGGTTGCAGACATACGAGTCTTGCAACCACCCCTCCCTCTACCTCGGGTGAGACTTCATCTGCTTCGCAGGTGTTTCCAAAAGGGCCGGTAGTTAGGGTTTTGTTGGTGCATTGTTGTAGCGTTGAAACCTGGGTCTGCCCCTGTGCCAAAAAATGGTTCCGTTGCTAGGAATGAAACTGTGATTACTGGGAACTGAGGAAAAAGAAGCTTTGTGTGAAGATATGACCTGAAATTGTGAAATCTCTGTGCATAGATCTATCCCTCTAGTGCGTAGTACTCTACTTGATCTGTGCTAAGAAAAGAATCCCGATCTGAATAAAAGAGGTAAGATCTGAACGTTTTGTGCTCTGATAGAGGTAAGAATAGTGAAAAGTTTTAGATCTGGAAGCTTTTTGCTCTGCTAAAGATAAGATTAGTGCAAATTTTTGTTTCTAGAGTATGGATCTAGGTATGTTTGATAAGATTTGTCCTACCTTGAAACCTAGGGCACTGATAGAAGAAAGAAGATTTGATATGAGTATATCTGATAAGAATAGTGAAAGATATGTTATACCTATGCATAGAGAGAATGTTTGGACTAACAAATGGATGCAGGATCCTAGAAAGAATTTTTTGCAGGTTAGCTACCATGATTCTAGTGCACAGTACATGAGAGGCTGGGGGTCATTTAAGAGAAAGAGAGGATTAACCCTTTTTTACAGTTGCAGAAAACCAGGACATCTGGCTAAGGAATGCCTTGGAAGAAGACCTAGTTTCCTCTGTTGCAAAGCTATGGACCATGAAGTATTGGATTGCCTTAGAATGTTTGCTAAGGTCGAAAGGATGAATATGGAACAAGAAGACCACGAGAAAGGTCAAGCAACTAATATTATGGAAGAACCCCAGAAAGAATCAGAAAAAGTATTGCTATAGATGAAAGAAACCCTGAATGGCCACCGACATATCATCTTATCATAGATATTCAAAGAAAAATAATGCATTGAAGAAAGAATAGGAGACTTCGACATTGACTGTGTTTTGGATGAGGAAACACAGGTGAATATTATGACAGAAAGAACTTGGGAAATTATAGGAAAGCCTACTATGATTCCTTCATTGGGAGGAATAAGATTATTTAGAAGAAAGTTGATAACCCTATGCGGAAATCTCACCCATATATCTATTAGTGCCAATGGAACTTCGACAGAGGAAGAATTTGAAGTTGTTAAATTTATTGAGAACAATGCTCCATTTGCTATGTTACTAGGACAACCTTGGATTGAAGGAGATTAGGCCAGGAGGAAAGAAGAGGAAATCCTAGGGCAGAAGAAGTAAGAGTTAAAAAATTTCATGACTAGGAGGATCACACACTTGATTGAAGAACAGGAGAACCAAGCAAGGCTATTTAAAATCAGAGACTTGGATGTCGAAGTAGGAATAACACTAGAAGATTCATAGAATACTGAAGTACCTATTCCAGATACAGATAAAGTATTATCCCTGATTTCTAGGAAAGAATCTTACCAATGCGAAGTTACTCTGCCGAAAGAAGATCAAAATTAAAATGGAAAAAGGAATTACGAGATGAAGCTCATTGAAAAGAAGGATAGAAAAATAAGTAAGAAGAAAGATAAGATCAAAAATTTATAGAAGGTTCTTGAGGGAACCTTACAGAAGGAAAATTTGCAAAATTGGAACTTCATCGGGATATTAGAACAACGTCACATGGCACTTCGCCATGGCGAAGCAATATATCCGTTGGGGACAGTATAACTGTTATACCGACGACCCAAACATGTAGAAAGGAATTTATTATCAGAAAGTTCGCCACCAGACCATTGAGACCGTGCCATAATGGACATAACCGAGTTAATGAAGGCTTCTCACCCATTGCAAGAGATCTGTTGCCAAGTTATCTATTTATCCCATCGCGCCACACAATGAGAACACTTTTTCCAACCGTGAATCTGAGCCCGTAGACCAGTTGATTTTGCATAGTGATCATTGCGTTATTTCCATTCATCCCATTCCATTGAGAAGTTACCCTTCGAACCTGAGATATTCAAACACGAGCGTGCATATCGGATGAGATTAGCGCTGTAGAGAAAATTGTTGAAGAAGTTCTCATTGACCTAATGACTGAAAGAGTAATGTCTGAAAGAGAAATGTCTGCAAGTATTCAAGCTTCATCAATGAGAGGAGTGAACGCCTCTCTGTCGACTGCTCATGGAGCCGGATCATCCCGACCATCAGCGGAAAAGAGAACCAAAAACATAGATGACCTAGCCAATGCAAAGTTGATACCGTCTATATTGCCCGATTATATCCCGCCTCTTGCTGGCGCAGTGAGTCGAGATAGCGTGCCAAGATATTTCGAGTACTCCATGATTACTGTGTACCTCCCGAAGGGGATACACACAGTTCGAGCATAGCAGGACAAGATCACAGCGTTGAAGTTCAATGACTTCAACCTCAGAGATTGAAAGAACTAAAGTATGCTCGCCCCGTATAAATACTTGACCAAGATGAAGGGGAAGAACTCAAAGATATTCCCACAACCATGGATGATGAACCTTGTGTAGTCCACCCTGCTAAATGTAATGAAGGTCCCACACTTCGGAAGGCACCAGGAAGTGAACGCCTGTGTCAAGATTTTGATTTCATGTTACCATGGCTGTTACTTATGGATATACCGCCATATTATAGTCGATCTAACGTTGATCCATAGGATTACAAGATTAAGTATGCAAGGACCCGACCCGCATGAGTTCTATCCAGGAAAAGCCATAGATCGCGTGCTAGCACAAAAGATCAAGGATACATACGACGATGTTGAAAAGGGGATGCGAGGCTACAAGGTAGCCTCCATCCAGAATGGTGCAGTGTGCCTAGCCTACCATCTCATAGCCAAAAAGTTAGTAAGGAAAAAAATACCTACACAGGTCACAGGCTTTGTTGTTGACCTCCCAGGGAAGTGCGTGGAAGGCATGCAGATGAACTAGGCGAAGTACCTAGTTAATCAATTGGAGCTAGACTTCCGTGAAGCACATGATCAGGGCTACGAGTTCCACTTTAGAAGGATATTGATCCTTATCTCCTTTGTTTCCTGGGAGATGCCATAAGGTGCAACCTTCCCGGATATTGAACCATTCGAGCTGCTTGCTGCGAAGTTCACTACCCTTTGGTACTTGAGTGATATGAACAAACAGTGGTAGTCAAACACTGTTTTTCACACCTATTACCTACAACTAAAGAGAGCCATCGAAGCTGAACCACACATGACTCCGAACACCCTACAGAGGTTCCGACCCCTTATGAAGTTATGCGTAGATCGACACTTCATCTACATAACAATGCGAGACGATGAACATAAGGAGCAACTTCAGTCATACTATAAAATCACGGAAGAGGACCTTGAGGAGATCACCAAGGACTGGTCCGCAAACCTCCTTATTCCCATAGACCCTGTAGAGATGTATGACCCTGACATCCCAGAGACCACGCATAAATAACATGATACACTCGGACCCAACAGAACTAAGAAGACCGAAGAGGTCCAAGATTTAAGCAGTGCCTCAGGAAAGACTGCTTCAGTATCACCTGATCGAGGGGGTGATGATGAAGTGGAAGAACTAAATGGAAAAGGAGCTGAATAGAAGACAGGTGAAGTAACACCACCCAGAGACGAGGTAGATTCCCTGAAGAAGAGGAAGGTTTCTCCCCTGAAACCTTCTTCCTGGAAGAAATCGAAAGCCACCGTGACCAAGATGAAGACTGTACTTACTGTCGATGATTTTAACTTCATCATCGCAGCTCTCAAGGACAATTCACTGGAAATCATGGATAAACAAGAAGCTAAACAAGAGGGAATGTACGATAGAATTGAGGTTGAACTCTGAGGGGTACAACATGCCCTTTAGTCCAACCACGTAGTGTCCACTGTGTCTCTACCATTAGGAGAACCAGAGTTGGGAGACGAGCCAACCCAAATCCACCGACTAGCTGATGCGGTCGAAGCTCACCTTTGTCATGTTCAAGAAGAAACAGAACAAGCCACCCAGGCCTTGAAGAAAGTGCAAGGCGTACTCGTAGAACAACGCAGAGTTGCATAGCAAGAGAAGGTTTCTCTCCAGGCAAAGTTTGAAGAACAGAAAGCACAGATACAACAAGAAAAAGAACAGTTGCTCATAGATAAACTTGAAGTGAAGGAAGCAGTCAACAGAGCACTCCACTCTGTGATAGGCTTAGGGATAAAAGCAGAAGACGGAGTCACACATCAAGTAGAGAAGCTCACAGAATCTATCCAGCAACTATAACAACGAATAACAGACTTAGAGCTCTGCATAGTGCCCAACACCCCACAGGATGTGAGGGACCAAAGAGAAGCAACTACTCGAAGCATAGTTGAGAGAATAAAGGCCCTTGCCATGGAATGGAAGCAACTCACTGACCGTAGTGCCCAGAACTATGAGAAAATCACTAAGAATCCAAAACTGAAGGCACATGAGTTGCAATTCCAAGAGGCAAAGTATCAAGCAGAAAAGATAGAGGCGCAGTTGAAGACCTTGTCAGCTATGGAAAGAATGAAGCCATCCCAAGAGCAACACACTGCCCAAAAACATGTCCACACTATTCAAAGAAAAGTTATGGAAGTAACTCAGAGACTCCAACCTATACAAGATAAGGCTTGCCAACTGTTCACAGAGATCGAAGGCCAAGGAGCGTAACCGGAGCAAGTCGTCACTGCAGCTGAACAACGCCTAGAGGGACCTGTCAATGAAGCAATCATACAAGAGTTCGCTGAACAAGAGGTCATGGAACAACAACAAGTCAAAGAAGCTCGAGCCAAGCTCTAGGATTTTGAAGCAGAACTAGTTCGATCTGAGTGACTCGAGATGAGTCACAGGTGAGTGTTGGAGGCATGTTGGCCCTTGACCAATTTTTGAGGAGTCTTGGTCATGTTTAACCTAATTTTGGGACTTCGACAGGCTGTTGAAGGCGGAGCGCAAGACGAAGCAGAGATCGCGGGATCTTGACCCCTTTTAGGGCCCTTTTTGGGATTTGGGATTATGTAACGAATATGGGAATGTCGGCTCATGGGCTTACCCATGTTTAGGCCTATTTTGTAATGTATAAATAGAAGGCTAGGCAATGTAAGAAGTAGTAGTTGCAAGTTGGCTAAGTGCTAGTGTTGGATCTGTGTGATCAAGAGTTGTAAGTACTTTGGTGCATACTATGTGAGACTTGCAGAACTAAGTGAAAGTCATTGCAAGACAATGTTGAACGCTGTGTGCTTAGATATACTCGAGGAAGGAGGATCTACCAAGCTGCGCAGATCTCCTGTCCTCTGCGGAGTAGGGTTTTTGAGGCTTTGTGCATGTAACTGATTGAAGGAGCTAATAAATAAGACAAAGAGTTGGTGGATGTAGCCCCAAGGTGGGGGTGAACCACGTACATGTTGTGTTGCTCTACTTTGTGCGATGTGTTGATGTATTTATATGTTAATGTGCTTAGTGATTAAATATAGATGAATGATATGTTGATGCTTAATGATTAATATTATGTATGGATGTTATATTTGAATGATATACATATGCTTAGTGCTTGAATCTGCTAGATCCGATCTGTTTTGTCATGCTAAGTGCTGCTAGATGCTAGATCTGGTTGAATACTGCGATGCTATGTAATTAGGGTTTAACTACGCTGTAAATGAGACTGAATATTGATGAATGTTAACTGATGAGTGCTCTATTAAGTGTTAGAATCTCAGATCTGTGTCCCAGCTAAGGTTCCAGACATCTGAGTCCTACAACCACCCCTGCCTCACCTCGGGTGAGACTTCATCTTCTTCGCAAGTGTTGCCGAAAGGGCTGGTAGTTAGGGTTTTGTTGGTGCGTTGTTGTAGCTTTGAACCCTAGGTCTGCCTCTATGCCAAAAAAGCACCAAAAGTCATGTGGGCCCCGTTTGGGTAAGTTAGTACATCAAATTCCCGGGGTCTTAACTTTTGCATATGATCTCCGTTTTAGGTGCACGATAGCCCATTGGAAAGGTATATCCTAGGAATACACATCTTTCCTGTGGCAAGACCTACACATGTTGACTGTGGGGAGCCCTAAAAACGTTGTTTAGGGCCTCAAAACTATCCCGAAAGTCAGGGACCCAAAAACTAGTTAAAAACTGCCGAAATGAGCCTGTTGGAATAGGTGGGAGGCCATTGACATCCATCGGGATCAATCCTCCCCTCTTAGGAAGAAATGTTCTCCATTGTGTTGAGTGCCCCCATTAGATGAGAAAATTTATGTTGAATTTGGCCCTGGGTGAGCCACTTGCCTTGGTGCAGGAGATGCCCTACTTTGACAACTCGATAAAGCTGGATCCTTTGCTAGTGAGTGCCTTTGACCTGTTTTTCCACAATATGATCATTGGATGCCTGTTTTATGTAGTCGGGGTTGATATCTATTGGTGTCAACTTTTCTGTTATCTCCGAGGTGTCCAATAATGGTGGAAAATAAGGTTGAAGGAGATCCACGTTGAACATTGGGTGCAGGCCAAGAAAATGAGGAATGTTGAGCTCAAAAGCATTATCACCCACAACCTTGGCGATGGTGTATGACCCATAACATAGTAGGAGAAGCTTCCAATGGGGTCCGGTAAGGAGTTCTTTCTGCAAATGCAACCAAACTTTGTCTCCCACCTGAAACTTATGTAGCACCCAGTGTTGATCATGGCATTGCTTGTACTTGTCATTAGACTTCTGTAGGATATCTTGAATCTGTTGGCGGATGTGCTAGATCCACTCAATGAACCAAGTGTCTTTGTCAAATTCAATTGGAGTAGGAAATGATTTGGTCGAGGTGACCACAAGGGGTAGTGCAATATCTATGGGACCCAACGGTTGGAATCCCAACCCCACCTGAAAGGGGTTGTGGCTAGTTGAGCTATGCAGGGCTCGGTTGTAGCTATGCTGGAAATAGGGAAGACTCTCATCCCATGTGGGAGGGTGATTTGAATTATACATGCTTAGGATATGCACGATCATTCAATTTATGAACTCGATTTTTCCATCTGTCTGGGGGTGGAAGGTCGTAGATTTGTTGAGCTTGGTGTCTAGCAGTGACCAGAGTCTCGACCAGAATGTGCTGAGAAATCAACTGTCCGGATATGAGACAATGGTTTGTGGGATTCCAAAATGTACCTAGACTCATTCAAAGAATATATTAGCAATGACCTTTGCTATGATGCTCTTCTTGCAGGTGACCATAATTACCATCTTAGAAAATCGATCAAAAACTACAAAAACACAGTCATTTCCCCACTTGGTGGACGAGAGGCCTGATATGTAGTCCATGGAGATGGATTCCCATGGTATATTAGGAGTAGGAAGAGGGGTGTACCGACCTTGTTTCTTAGTGGTCGGTTTGGTAATAACACAGACAATGCATGAATTGATATACTTCTAACCTTCAGTCGAAGTTCGGCCAATAGAAATGTTTCTGCAACATTTCCATTGTTGGCCCTCGACCAAGTTTTGAGGAAAATTTGGTCAGATTTGAAACACTTTTGGACCTAGACACATTGATCAAAGAAGGAGTTCCCATGCAGAGCTGATATCATGTATCTCACCGATTTTGAGGGTTATGTGGACCCAGTAAATGGTCCTCTAGGGTTTTGTAACGGGTTTTAGGGGATGTCATCCCATGGGGCTTCCCCATGATTAGGCCTTATTGTAAGAGGTTGTAAAATATAAATAAAGAATAATGTATGGTAGAATTAGCAAGAAAAGTGAATGTAGTTCTGTGTGGATAGAGTTTCTTTGTGCAAAGGAATGTATGTATGTTAAGGCTTTGTGCTCGATAGAGAGTTGGCTCTGTGACTTAACCTAGTTTTGGAAGGGGTATTTGGTTCTTAGTGAGTAGATATCCTGTCGGGTGAGAAGCTCAACTCTGTGTATTAGTGCACAAGAGTGAATGAATGTAATATTCTAGCGAATAATAAAGAGGCAAAGTGGTTTGTAGACGTAGCCCCACCCTGGGGTGAACCACGTGTATCTGGAGTCTCATGGTTTTCTTTGTGTAATGTTATCTCTACTATGTTTTTCTTAGTACTTATATTAGGATGTGTAATGGATATGTATGTGTTTCTCAAATACTTTTCTTATGCTAAAATTCTAGATCTCATTCATAGTGCTAAGTGCTAAGTGTTTAAGGTGCATAATCTTTTGTCGTTACTGCGCTAGATCTATCTTTGATTATGTTCTGCGATGTTAATAGGGTTAATAAATTAATACATGTCACTTCCTAAGCATTAACATAATATTATGCGAAGTATTTTTATCACAGATTTGTTTCCCAGCTTGGTTACAGACACCTGCGTCCTGTAACCCCCCCTGCTTCTACCTTGGGTGAGACTTCGCCTACTTCGTAGGTGTTTCTGAAAGGGACGGTAGTTGGGGTTTTGTTGGCGCGCTGTTAAGCGTTGAACCCTAGGTCTTGAACATGAGTTGAACATGTCAGACAGTCCAATGGGACGAAGAAGAAGAACAAGCACGATGAAGTCCAGGACATAGAGAGCGATGAAGAGGAAAACGATTATGGAGATAACGAATCTAATTTGCCAGGAGTAGGAGAAGATGAAGCAGGAGGAAAGAGAGGAGGAGATGAAGAGAAAGGAGGAGGTGAAGCTACACCATCTAAAGATTTCCATATTGGGACAGTGACACCGCAAATGAGGAAGGTTTCTCCAAAGAAACCTTCATCAAGGAAGAAAACGTGCATCAATAATCCACAGTTGGAGGCCACCCTCACCGATGATGATATTAGTTTGGTCCACGAAGCTATGGAGGATGCCCCTAAAGACACGTTGCAGAGATATGGAGAGAAGAAGGAGGAGATATATGGAAGGATTGAGAGGGAATTGAAGGAAGTACAACAAGATGTTAGCTTGGTCAGCACAGGACCTATTGTACCATCTTCACCTTCCTCGTCACAGACTGCAGAATTGGGGGATGAACCAACCCAATTGAGAAGGCTCACGGATGCAACAAAAGCTCATTTCCAGAGAGCTCAGGAATATAAGGAGAAGGCTACATAAGACTTGAAAAAGGAGAAATACAAAGTCTTAGTACAATTACGAGCAACACAGGACAATGTATCTACCCATGAAAGTGAGAAAGCAGAGCTTCAGGAGGAAAAATCCCAACTACAAAGGGAAAAAGAGAAGATGCTCCCAGAGTAGGCCGTGGTTAAAGAAGCAGTAAATAAGGCATGCCTCTCTATGCCAGGATTGGCATAGGAGGAGAAAGATCTGGTCGAAGTTCAAATAGTGAAGCTTGCAGAGACCCTCAAGCAGCTTCAGGCTAGGATAACAGAATTGGAGGCCCAAACAGTACCGATCACCCCGTAGGAGGTGCATGACCAGAGGGACGCGTCCACCAAAAACATAGTATTAAGAATAAGAGCCCTCGCCTTGAAATGTAAACACTTAAGTGATAAAATCATCCAGACATATGAATGCCTCGCCGATGATTTGAAGCTAAGGAAGATGGAAGCGCAATTACAGGAGGCATAACAACAAGAATTCTCATTGCAGGCACATATGAAGCTGCTCATAACAATCTAAAGAATGAAGAGATCTCAAGAGAAACACACAATACAACAGAAGATCACTTCTCTCCAGTGTAAAGTGATGGAAGTAACCCAGAAGCTACAACCTGTGCAAGATTAAGCTTGCAAGGTGTTCGAAGAAATTGATGGACAAGGCTCACAACTAGATCAAGTCGTTGTAGCAATAGAACAACGTCTGGAAGGGCTTGTTACAGAGAAGAGAATCCAAGAGCTCACTGAGCAGGAGGCTCAGGAGATGCAGCAAGTCGAGACAACTCGAGTTAAGCTTGAGGCTTTCGAAGCATCATTGTCCAAACCTGAGTGACTCGGGACGAGTCACAGGTGAGTGTTGGAGGCCCGTTGGCCCTCGACCAAGTTTTGTGGAAAATTTGGTCAGTTTTGACCCACTTTTGGACATCGACACATTGATCAAAGAAGGAGTGCCCAGGTAGAGCTGAGATCGTGTATCTCACCAATTTTGAGGGTTATGTGGACCTAGTAAAGGGTCCTCTAGGGTTTTGTAACGAGTTTTAGGGGATGTCGGCCCATGGGGTTTCCCCATGATTAGGCATTATTGTAAGGGGTTGTAAAATATAAATAAAGAAGAATGTATGGTAGAAGTAGCAAGCAAAGTGAATGTAGTCCTGTGTAGACAAAGTTTCTTTGTGCAAAGGAATGTATGTACGTTAAGGCTTTGTGCTTGATATAGAGTTGGCTCTGTGCCTTAGCATAGTTTTGGAAGGGAGATCTGGTGCTCAGTGCGCAGATCTCCTATCTAGTGTGAAGATCAAATCCGTGGCTTAGAGTGAATGAATGTAATATTCTGGCGAATAATAAAGAGGCAAAACAATTTGTGGACGTAGCCCCACCCTGGGGTGAACCACATATATCTAGATTCTCATGGTTTTCTTTGTGCAATTTTATCTCTATTATGTTTTTCTTAGTGCTTAGATTAGTATGTGTAATGGATATGTATGTGTTTCTTAAATACTTTTCTTATGCTAAAATTCTAGATCTGATTCACAGTGCTAAGTGCTAAGTGTTTAAGGTGCATAATCTTTTGTTGTTGCTGCGCTAGATCAATCTTTGATTATGTTCTGTGATGTTAATAGGGTTAATAAAATAATGCATGTCACTTCCTAAGCATTAACATAATATTATGCAAAGTATTATTATCACATATCTGTGTCCCAACTTGGTTACAGACACCTGCGTCTTGTAACCTGCCCTGCTTCTACCTCAGGTGAGATTTCGCCTTTTTCGCAAGTGTTTCCGAAAGGGATGGTAGTCGGGTTTTTTTTGGTGCGCTGTTAAGTATTGAACCCAGGTCTGCCCCTATGCCAACAACCACTATCTTTTCGATGCCGAAGTGTCTTGCCAACCGACTTTAGTGGGATTCCCAAATCAACTTCACTCACTCACTTGATGGAACATAGATATGGCCCATAAGGCACAACAACCCATCCTAAAGATGGAAATTAGTGACAACTACGTTTGCGCCCAACATTTGGTAGGTGGTGGTGAATTCTGGGTCTGTCTCATAGAGTTGGGGTCATCTAGAGGTCTCATGGCCACAAGAGTCTAACACTGCGGTGAGTGCTGTGACTAGCGGTCTGTTGAGGCAATAAACGACGCAGTTGGTGCTTCCTATTTTATACTTGATGTTGAGGTGGAATTAATGCATGTGGACCACTTCTGATGGTAGTCATTTTTCAATTTTCCTTGTGTCTGCATGAACTGCAGTGGATTATGATCAGTGTGGATGACTGTCTCCTTCCGAAGAATGTAATGTCTCCATTGGAGATAGGGTTTCACAATGGAGTACATTTCTTTGTCATAAGTAGGGTAATTATGGAAAACATCTGATAGTGTCTCACTATGATAGGCCATGGGGTGGCCATGTTGAGTGAGAACGACACCCACAACATACTCTTAAGCATCTGTCTCAAACTCAAAGGGCTACTGCAGGTCCGATAGTGAAATTACTAGGGCTGAGCACAAGCGCTGCTTCAAATAATTGAACACTTTTTATTGGGACCAACTCCACACAAATTTCTCCTTACCACCACCCCTGGTTACTTTGATGAGGGCCCATGCAATATGGGAGAATCCCAACACGAACCTGTGGTAGAAATTGGAAAGGCCCAAGAAGCTCCGAAGATCAGTGAGTGTGGTTGGGCCTGGCCAGTCACATATGACTTGGATCTTGGATGGATCCACATGTACACCACGTTGATAAACGATGTATCCCAGGTAATGGACCTTGTCCATGTCGAAGGAGCATTTTTCCAAGTTGGCATATAGCTTGTGCTGCCGCAGGGTGTGTAGAACCTGCTGAATATGCTGCAAGTGTTTTGCCCAAGTCTTGCTATAAATGAGAATGTCATCCAGATACACCACTACAAAAGTATTAGTGAATGGTCGCAGGATATCATCCATCATCCTCATGAAAGTGGCTGGAGCATTTGTCAAGCCAAAGGGCATGACCAACCATTCAAAAAGACCTTCATTTGACTTGAAGGCGGTCTTCCATACATCCATATGTTCTATCAGGACCTGGTGGTAGCCAGACTTCAGATCAATATTATTGAAGTATTTGGGCCCTGTGAACTGATCAAGGAGGTCGTCAATTCAGGGAATCAGTTACTAGTTTCTGACTATGATTTTATTCAGGGCCCAGTAATCATTGCAGAGTCTCTAGGTTCCATCTTTCTTCTGTACCAACACGATTAGGCTCCCACAAGGTGATGATATGTGACCGATGTGCCCCTTGTGGAGCAGTTATTGGATATGCTGCTTGATCTCCTCCTTCTCTAACAGAGAGTGATGGTAGACTGACCCATTGGGAAATGGTGTGCTAGGGGTAAGATCGATGGGGTGCTTGACCTAACAGTGCAGAGGTACCTCAATAGGTGAGGAGAAGATATCCGAGTATGCTTCCACGACCTTATCCACTTTCTTCTATTGTGTGGAGAGGTCGTCCATAGAGACCTTGGATGTGGCTGTGATCATTCACTCATTCTGAGAGGGAATCACGAAGAAGAAAAATTTTCCCATCTGAGAGATGACCTTCCTGCATTTCTTGGTAGAGATAAAGGAAATAGCACTAGGTAGGACTGCCTCTGATATCCTGTACAATTTCTTGTTCAAAGTAATAATAAAACTGCAAGGCCTAGACTCATATACAACATGGAGTTTCCATAAATATGGTTGGCACAAAATAAAATTACAAACTTTGAGAGGGGAAACATCACACAATACCTCTTCTTTGAAGGGCTTGATGCCGTATGACATGCAAAATTGTTGGCTGACATGGATGTTGCTTCCTTGGCGGAGCCATCTGATGGTGGAGGGATGTGGGTGCGACATTGTCGGCATGGAGAGTCGCTTAACAAAATCTGCTGAGATGAGATTATTCTTGCTACCACTATCAATGATGAAGTGCAGCAGGGTACCCTTCACCCACATCTATGAATGGTAAATGCGCCAGCCTTCCTCTGGCTCATCTGGTTCACCGGGCTAGAGCTTGGTGGTAGAAATGGTAGTACTGGGTTCTGCATTAATGATCCATATCCCCCTTTCTAGTTCTAACTTAGAGTCGAAACCCACTTCTGATTTAGAGGATTTCACCTCAACCGCCAACGAATGCTTTGAGCGAAAATCAATAGTGTTATGCCAGTGGATCTTATGGAAGTCACACCACTTACCGATATATTTCTTTATCTTTTCGGTGTCCTTCTTTTCTTACGGCCTGGACTAGTTTTCCTGAGGCAATCCGTATTTTCTCTATCATTTGTTCAGTGGGTTGGGGCCGCCCTTTCCTGGCTTTTGCTGTGAGGGGTTCCCAGGCCCAAATTGTCGGGTCTTTTGTTTGAGCTTCTGCTTGATTTTGAAGACATCTCAGTAGGCCGCGCCCAAGGATGAGATGTCCAAAAACTCCATTTCGGCCTAGATGTATCTATGCATACCTCCGCGATACTTGAGCACCAGATTTCACTCATAATATTTGATACCTAGCTTGGTGCGCAAGGTATGGAAGATATTTGTGAACTCGATCATTGCTTGGTCTCTTTCCTGCCGCAATGTGGTCCATTTTGTATACAGGTCGTCATAACTTCCAAAATGGTAGTATTGTTCCTTAATAACATCCATGAAGGACTCCCAGGTGACTGCAACTGTAAATAATGAGGGTTCCTCTGTTTCCTTTTGCTCACATAAAGTTTCCCACTAATATTTGACATGGGGAATGACTTTGAGGAGCGCAAAAGTAATATTTTCTCTATTCAAGAAGTTATGGACAAAGAAATACCCTTCTAACAGATTCAACCATTTTTCTACAATGTCTGTGTCTGTCTGACCTTAAAATATAGGAATATCAAAGTTGATTTGTACCTTGAATGGGGAAGTGCCTCCATTTGAGGAAGATGTGTCGCATGTTGGTAGCCGCCGAAGGATTTGCGCAAAACTATCCATTATCTCGTTGCTCTGTTGCGTGAGGACTTCCTAGATAATTTTTTTGAAGGGATCTCTTGTCTTGTTGTATTTATTTTCTCTCGCCATGAGAGTTCGCTTGGGTGTGTGAGAGATTTTGTCCTCAAGAGAAACAAGCTCGAGACCCAATTATTTGTACCCTGACCTAGTTGGGGACATGCATTAAGAATGACAAGGAGCAGACCACTCTGATACCACTGATCCAAATTTTATGAGAATAATGAAATGAATACATATTATTATCAAAATATGCTTAACACAAAATAACATATATCCAATAAAACTGGTTTCTATTCAATGAGGAAATAAGCTGAAACTGTAAAATGCAGCGGAAAACAAGCTTTCTAGAATGGTGGCGGCTTATCTCTGAGAAGATATGTGATGGTTGCACTCATTTGCCAGAAGATGATTAAAATGAGGCTCTCAAGGCCTTTTTTACAATAATCAGGAATGTAAAAAATTCTAGACATCCAAAAACCTAACCCTAGGAGATGAAGCGCCAAAAGTCATGTGGGCCTCGTTTGGGTAAGTTAGTACATCAACTTCCAGGGGTCGTAAATTTTGCATACAATCTCCGTTTTAGGCACACGATAACCCGTTGGAAAGGTCTATCCAAGGAATACACATGTTTCCTGTGGACATCCCTACACATGTTTACTGTGGCGAGCCCTAAAAACGTTGTTTAGGGCCTCAAAACGGCCCCAAAAGTTAGGGACCCGAAAACTAGGAAAAAACTGCCAAACTGGAAAACTGCCGAAATGAGCTAGTTGGAATAGGTGGGAGGCCATCGACATCCATTTGGATTAGTACTATTTCCCTCCTAGAATGGTTTATTCAATAACATCAATCAACTGGATTTCCTAGAATTCACACCTAACATTAGCTCTAAAATTAAAAATTTGGATGACCAAGTGTTTTCAAACATCAAATGTTCCTTATTGCACATGGTAGCCTCTAGGTATTCTATTTTACCCTATGTATAGGACTTATTGCACATGATAGCCTCTAGGTATTCTGTTTTACCTTATGTAGAGGCCTTAGAATGGACAATCAATCATACATACGTTAAATGTATGATCAACGATGAACAAGGGAAGTGTGTGGGAGTTTTCCTACCAGTAGAAGTAAACAAGTATTATAGGCTCAGGGAACCAGAAGTTAGGATAAATACTGATTTTGAGATAGAATTCTATGAAAAACATGACACCAACAAACTATTGGCATCCTGGTGGAAATACAACAAGAAATTTATAAACTGGACTGCAGGTTGGTATGGTACCACAAACCTGAGAGAACTTTGCATGTATGTAATGGCATTGATCTATCAATTTTATGGGGAAAAAGAATTCTCCAGATTCTTAGAATCTTGTATGCCCATGGATTATACTATGGCAATATCAAGAAGCATTTTCAATTGGGGGGCTATCATATCCAAGCAATTAAGCACTAGAATATAAGAAGCCCAAAACCCTAAGCCCGAGAATGTACCCTCCTTTTATATGGATTCTTATTTACAAGATGTGATATGTGCCAACAATATATTTACAGGGATGGGCCTGAGTTGGCATGTGTCCGAGCTCCCCATTCATGTATATTTTAGTTTTTTGTGGGAAAACATATACAGGAAAGCTTATGTTATGATATGCGATGGATTCCTAACTAGATTATACTCTATCATCTTTAAACAAGAGTGCCCATGCCTTTCAAAGCTAGGAAAAATATATTTTCTTTGGTCGGAAATTGGTATTTAGAGGAGAAATGTACTTATCTCAGAATATTTGGGGCCACTGGAGATCCACATATGCTTCCAACTTATGTGTCAGACTAATTGGTTTTGGGGGAAATATGTTATCAAACCATTTTATAGGTTTCAATGCTTCACTAGTTAAAGACAAGAAAAGGGATTTCATCCCTTATGGTTTCCAATTGGGGTACTATTTTGTAAAATATACCACACATGAGAAATAGTAAGGCCTAAGCCACTTAGAATATAGGTTCCTGACTGGTAGATACCACAAGCATGATACAAATGATTTATTATCAAAACATGTTGGGCAAGTGGTATAGTACTAGCCATATGCTCATGATAAATTTGAGGATGAAGCTTTCACCGAAAATGCACAGAACTGGGATGAAGTTATTCAAAGGAAGGACAACTCAGATTTGACTTTATTTAAGGCTATGACCATGGATGAACATGTGGAACTTATTAATCAAATAGGAGAAGCAACCATACAAGCTGAGGAAGGGAAATAGAAGCAGAGGAAGCAAGTAAAGCTATAGAGGAAAGAATCCAAGCAGAAGTTGAAAGAAAAACTCTTGAAACTTAAAAAAATAGGATAGTTGATAAGTTAGAACAACAACGGGAAAATGAAGAAGAATTAAATATGGGCGGGGGTGAACATATTCCACAAGGAGAAATCACACTAGAAGGAATTAACACTCAACTAGAACTAAGCATAGAGCAGGTGCAAGAAGAAACAAAATCAGTAGTAACATTAGAGGTCTTGACAGAGGTACCAATCACATTAGTCTTGACCTCTTTAATTGTGGATTTAATAATGATTGATGATGATTACAGTGATAATGTTGACACTTCGAGAGTTCCAATTTTAAATGATTCCAACATAGAGGAGAAAGTGAATCTAATCCTTGAAATGCCATAGTCAGAAGGATAATTTGTGGAACAGATGCAATTGGGAAGACCACAACACCCACAAAAAAAATTTCACAGTAACAGTCACAATCACCCAAAGAGGAAAAGACTCAATAAGATGAGGGTGGAAGTGAAAATGAAGAACACAGTTCAAAAGGTACATCCTCTGAGAAAGAGGCTAATGAAAAAGATAAAGACCATGGGAAACAACTTGGAGAGGCTGTAGGTAAAGGGGATGAGTAAGAAGAACATAGAAATTCCCCATCAAGTGGAGAGACAATGAAAAACCCACCAACCACTTCCATTCCTAAGGAAGTGATATCGCCATAGGGGCCAAGAGAAAATGTCCCAACAAACACTGCAACACTTGAGAAGGAGAGTGAGAGAGCCACAAAAGTAAGGGTAGAATAGACCAACACAACAGATCATCCTCCTGAGGAGACAAGCAGATAAAAACCATTGGAGAAAGTGGTAAAAGAGATGAATGGTCAAACGTCATCGACATAGAAGGGAAAGGAACCTACTCTAGAACACTTCCATACTTCAAAACACATAGGAAATGTGCTGGCTTGGGGTGATCAATAGATACCAGAGATGGTGGATGAAGTAGCATTTATTGAGGCCATATCCTATGAATGGAAGAGACAAATAGTGGTAAAGAGAACAAGTAGAGAAAGAAATCTTACTCTAGACAATACTATGTTCATAACCATTGAAGAGACTTTGTTGGACACAAAAAAGGCTAAGGTAAGTGAATTGTTAGGGGTAGGTATGGTGATATCTGATGCCACCATTGACAGTGCCAGGGAAGATGAAATGGAAGATGATTCCATGAGAAGAGATCTTGAACACCTCAGACATCATCTTGATTATTACAAAGATACAAACCAAGAAGTGACGCTTTTAAAGGATTCTTTCTTAGAGGAGTATGATAGGTACAAGCTAGGTAGAGATATCTTCATGGAGAAGACTGTAAATTATTAAGAGGATTTTTTTTTTATGTCTTGTAGTGTATAAAGATATGTCAGGATGGTTTGAGTGGGCACACATGACCCTATCCCAAATTGAATGCATCAAGAAGATACATAAACTCTGAGGGGAGGAAGAACACGACATAAGAATTCTCACTAACGAGAACATGGATAGTATTCAAAGAACAATCAAGTATTGGTTATAGGAAGTTGTGGAGCCCTGAAAAAGGATGCAAGTGATGTGGGATGGGTGCCTCGCGAGATGGAAGAATATAAATGAAAGAATGAGGGAAATTCAATTTCTTGAGTTCGGTTCCCCAGAAGAGTTTTGGAACATCGGTGACATAGTAAGACAACATGTGTACCGAGATCATAAATTTGAGTAATATGTCCTCCAAATGACCACTATGGCATGAGGGCAGGTCATAAATTATATGGAAATATTGATAAGAGTGTCGTTAGTTATGGAATACATGGTCTCCAACCTAAATAAGCATAAATAACACACAAGAAATGATGGGATTGGTCAGTGCACCAATGGACCAACACTGCTTCCCCTATATGCACACATGTGAAGATGTTTTTTCCAAATGGTCCTATTATGACAAGGAAAACCCACTGGATTAGTCACCCAATGACTAAAAGTTGACTTGAAGAGGATACGTGGATTAGTCCACATTACCATTTGTTTCTTTGTTTAAAATATATTTAAGGCTATTTTTAGAATAATTCATTTTGATAAATAGGAAAATCGACCGTGCAACAAAGGTCGATGGTTTTTGTATGAATTTTTTTAATTGGTGTCAATAAATATTTCTCACTACAGTTAATTTAGAAGCTCGGGAAGAGCCATATAAATTTTAACCAAACCTGTGTGTGCGATCATATTGGTGGATTGTTTTACATTCTATTTAGAAGCTACTGACATTCTGTAAGATTGTAATTATTTTAAGATATCTTGAGTAGTTAACATATCTTTGAATGGAATTTAGTGAAGATCAATGTTCTTTAATTTGTAATGTGCAAGTGAAGTATAGAATTATTTATTGCTGATCTTATTCTTATGTATCATTCCATGCATATCATTTATTACAGAATATATAATAGTTGAATGATAGTATTAGTATTAGAATAATTCAACTATGGGTGTTGTTTACATACCGTGGCCAAAGATTACCCTTAGCTCGGATTTCTTAAAACAAACCGGTTTTCTTTTAGATTAGTTTCATTTCCTCACGTTATAACAAAAAATGAATAATAAAAAAAAGAGATAAGTAGTTTGAAGGAATATTGGGAAATAGAAATTTAATCTTTAAATCTCATTGAAAAGGCCGTCGGGCCATCAATCTAGATGATCCGTCGGATCTTTTAATGACTTATGGTTGAGTTTTAATTTTGCATGCGTTAATTAACCATTTGAGAAACTTAGTGAAAGAATGAGGAAATAAAAGGAATTATAACAGCCATATACACATTTGCAGATCTGAAATGAAAGAATAAATAGCAAACCATAACACGCAGATTGATAACGGAGTTCGACACAACTTTGCCTACGTCTCCGGGCCTTTTCTCTGTGGGGGAGGCTTCTTTATTTCTGCTCAAAAGCTCAAAAGTACATCACTGCAATTCCAAATGGCTACAAGACTGATCTGGTCATGTTCTTCCAGATCTCTAGAACCATGCAAAGAAAACGGCACGCAAAACGAATGTCCAGAGCTCCCAGAAATGGTCCGACAACGTCTCCTCCTCAAAAGCTTCTCTGCCTCAAAATGGCTTTGGCTTGGCTTCTCCTCAACACAACTCTGCTCTGAATGCCCCCAATGATCTCAAACATGCCTTGGTTATATAGCTGGGAAATTTGGTTTCTCATCCCCAACTTCCTCCCAAAAATTAGGCTCCAAAACTACCCAATAACTCCCAAAAACCATTAAAAATAGGCTTAATTACCATTTAAACCCAAAAATTGGTTATAAAACCCACTTTATAGTTAGATTTGGGCATAATCCCCCTCTTTCCCAGTGCGCGCCCCCTTGATAGGGTCATATGGGTTCATATGGCCAAGCGCTAGCCCAAAGGGCTAAGCGCTGGCCCCTCTCCATACAATACTTTGCAATATATGTTATAATGTGGGTTTTACAACATAAGAAATAATTTGGTGTATTGGCAAAGACCATTTCTTAAGGTGTTGGGTTTGGTGGTGGTCATGGGTTCAAATCCCATGGACCCCAAAACAATTTTTTTAACATGCCACTTCAACTGATGAATCGGTGCCACATGGCTGCCCATGACTGGGCCACGTGGCATCTCCCCATTCGATGGATTAATGCCACTTGTCAACCATTGACTGGTCCAGTTGCCTGCCACATGTCTGCCTTGTCAACGAACCTGCCCAATCACCATCAGCCAGAGAGTGCCACATCATCTCCTGCATAGTCATCATGCTGATGTCATCAACATTGACTTTTTGACCAATTGACCTTTGACTTTTTACCTATTTGGGCTTCCGATCAGAACGCGATAACTTTCGCATATGGAGCCCGTTTGACAAAGTAAATATACCACCGAAATTGGGAAGACGAGACAGACGCAATGGCATTGGTTTCGTCGGATTCTGAGCACTTTCATTTTTGAGCATTTTTCAAGCCTTGTTAGGCTTCTGGATCCGATTTCGGATCACACCTCCCCACAATAAGACCTTTTGGTCCCCAAAAGGTTACTGACCAGTTCACAAGCTCGGGATAGGCCACCCGACTTGCTCTCTGTCTCTGAAATCTGTCCTGTGCACCTGTCTCATCAAGATCAACTGTAACACAATCATGACAACTGACAGTATATTGTTAGCCATTTGAACCCTGTTACATCTTACTGAA
>ML814568.1:30173-77791 GCA_009831015.1 Picea engelmannii | reverse complement strand
CTGTTATAAAGTAACTTCATTGTAAAAGTGATCCCCACTTCTCTTTATAAAAGTGGGTCACTTCATAAAGCAACTTACACTATCACGTGGTCAGTTGGTTACCGTTTATGCCTTTTTTTTAAAAGGGCATAACTCTCACATCAAAAGTCCGTTTTCAGTGCCTTTTTTTTTAAACCACATAATTTTTCGAGCTCTTTCCATCCAGATCATCAGTTTCATTTTTTAAGTCCATATTATCTTCATATTTAATATGGATTCTACTAGTAATGTCTTGCTTACCAACAACAACTACTTCCAATGGAAATCTCATATGGAAGATTTATTAAGAAGTAAAGGTTTGCACCGGATTACATTAGGAAAGGAAAAAGCACCCACTGATGATGATAAGAAAGCCAAGTGGGATAATAGGAATGATGAAGCACGAGGACTAATCAGAATGTCCATCTCTCCTGATTTAAGGTACCACCAAGAAATTGATGACCCCGAAGAAGCTTGGGACAAGATTGAATCTGTGTTTGGTAAACTCAATATTATTCAAGCACAAAAGTTAGAAAATCAAATATTTACCTTGAGTCCAAGTGTTTTTTATTGCCTTGGAGACTATTTATCTAAGTTTAAAACACTCAGAATTTTGTGTGAAGAATGTAAGATAAAAATGGAGGAAGAGCATTGCATCTATCTTATTCTTTCTAAGCTAGGTAGTGCATATTCTGTGTTTGTATCTACATGTTATGCCATGAGAGAGGCTCTAGGGAAATCTTATGAAAAACCCACTCTTGAGTCTTTTTGTGTTTCTTTGATTAGAGAGGAAGATAAGCTTATACAACTTGGAGTGATCAGCACTGCAGGTACCTCTAACAAAGCCTTAGTTTCCCAGCAGAAAGATAAACCCAAGTATCCCAAGAAGCAACATCCTCGCTACAACAACAAGAAATATAAGGGTCCCAAACCCGCTCAGACAACTTCAACTCCTAATGGTGACAAAGGAGCAAAATATAAAAATAAGAATACTAACAGACATTGCAACTTTTGTGATAAAGATGCTCATGATGAGTCCAAATGTTTCAAGAAGATGGCATCTTTAGAAGCAACGATGAAGAATCAAAACATCAGTATTGATTCTACTTCTTCTTCTTCTTCTCATGGACATGCACTTTATGATTCTGGTTTCTCCTTCAATACACCTTCTACTTCTACTTCTGATAAGTGGCTTATTGATTCTGGAGCATATTATCATATGGCTAAGGATAGAGACATATTTTCTACTCTAAATGAATGTAACACCAAGAAAATATTTGTTGGTAATGATAGATCTCTTAGTGTTGAAGGATCTGGAATAGTACAAGTAGAAAATGGCCATTTCAATGATGTATTATGTCTTCCAAGTCTTTCTTGTAACCTTCTATCAGTATATCAAATCACTCATTCAGGTGAAGGTAAAACCATAGAGTTTTCACTTCACCAAGTTGTAATCAAGGATCTAAAATACCCTAATCACGTTCTTGCAACTAGAATTGCTGATGATATTACCGGGTTGTACAAGTTTGACAACTTTGGGTCATCATCTTTTTCATCAATTTTTGTTGCTCATAGTGATGACTTGAGCAAACTTTGGCATGAGAGGTTTGGTCATCTAAACTATTGCTCATTGCAGTAACTATGTAATCAACATATGGTGATTGGTCTTCCTCTTGTTTCATGCAAAGATGGTGTTTGTGCCGGTTGTGTTCTTGGCAAAAATCATCGGGACAGTTTTGAAAAACGTGCCTCTTGGCATGCCTCAGGTCCTTTGCAGCTTGTTCACAGTGATTTGTGCGGTCCACTTTCTTCTCCTTCTTTTTCTAGGTGCAAGTATTATTTAACTTTCATTGATGAGTTTTCCAGACGTACTTGGGTTTACTTCTTAAAACTTAAGAGTGAATTTTTTGACAAGTTTTTGGTCTACAAGGTCCTTTTAGAAAAACAATCTGGCCATCAAATTCAAAGGTTAAGAACAAATAATGGAGGCGAATATGTGAACAATAATTTTACAAATTACTGCACTACACAGGGAATCCAAATGCAACAAACTGTTCCATATACACCACAACAAAATGGTGTTTTCGAGAGAAAGTAAATCGCACTCCCACAAAGGCTCTTAAAAATATAACACCAGAAGAAGCTTGGACTAAAATTAAACCAGATGTAAGTCACTTCCATGTATTTGGCAGTATAGCATGGGGTCACATTCCTGATAAGAAACAAAAAACATTGCAACCTAAAAGTGAGAAGTGTATATTTGTTGGTTATTCTGAAGATGTCAAAGGTTACAGACTTCTTCAATCACAATGTAATGAAATTATTATTAGAAGAGATGTTAAATTTGATGAAAATCTCTTGGCCTACGAGCCTAATTCGACATTTGTGCCTTCTTTGGCCTGTGAGCCTAATTCGACGATTGTGCCTTCTTCAGCGTGCGAGCCATATTTGACGTTTGTGCCTTCTTCTGATCTGGTTTCTTCTTCAGATGATGACAATGAGGATGAAAATCCACCTCTGCCTACTCACTCTCCTCCAGATGATTCCTTTGAACCTGAACCAACACCAACTCCACCGCTTCCTAGATGGGTCCGTTCAACACGAGATGCAGCTGGTGATCTTGTCGGTGATCCTTCAGATCAATGTCGAACACATTCACAGTTACATCGAGCCTCTTCTCTTTTGGCTCAAGTTTCAGAAACTCATGATCCAAAGACATTTGCAGAAGCTTCAGGTCATACACCAATGAATGAAGAGTATCGTTCTTTAATGGAAAACAATACTTGGGATCTTGTACCTCTTCCAAAAGGAAGAAAACTTGTTAGATGTAAATGGGTCTATATAACTAAGTATGCATTAGATGAAAAGGTCTATATAACTAAGTATGCATTAGATGTAAAAGGTCTATATAACTAAGACATTAGTCTCCCATGTCTTCTTCCGAAGGACATTCACATCAGATCTCAGGTATAAAATGATATTATCCATGTCATAATCTCCTATTTGTGCATTCAGTCAGAATTCCCTATTTTTCCTTCTCTTGCGATGTACTTGGTTAACTTATCGTTGTTCAATAGGTGTTTCCTTATCTTGCACGCATTGGTCAATCATTTTTCACAGTGTGTTTAATGTGTTTGACAACACAAGTATTCCAAAAGAGGATGAACACCTTCAGTAACCACTCACATAACTAGATCAAATATCAACACACTGATGTTTTCACGTGGTAAAACCCCTACGGGGAAACATCCACGGCCCCAGCCAACACGACCACTTGGAGTAGTTTATTAATGCAAAGAAAAATATTACAGAGAGATTTTACAAGAAAGTTTCTCACAATCGATCATCGAAAAATGACCCTCCATGCTCTTTAAATAGAGATCATGGACAAATCGGGTGTTAATCCACGGATCAATGGTCGTTAAGATCAAGGAGAGTATGAACCCTCAGATCACTCTAAGTCGGGAACATATCATGACCGTCAGATTTCCTAACTACAAATGCATACTAATTCATACTAAAGAAACACACTAAGAAACACACTTTTACCTAATGACATATTAGACCAAGTAGATCTTAACTAACTCCTAAGTGTCTAAATATCCTAACATACCCCCTTAAGAACAACTTGGGATAGGATTGAAGGATTTACAATAGTGACACAATATGAGAAGGAAGGAGGC
The DNA here is from genome assembly GCA_009831015.1 of Picea engelmannii. NCBI lineage: Eukaryota > Viridiplantae > Streptophyta > Pinopsida > Pinales > Pinaceae > Picea > Picea engelmannii. The sequence continues at coordinate 74,090 of ML814568.1, read as the reverse complement.
ATTAAAGTTTATCCCCCCTTAATGACAACTTATTGAACTCCTAACATAGATCGAAGTTTGGAAAACTTCACTTTTGTAAGAGATTTTCTGAAAATGTCTGCAACTTGATCTTCTGTAGGGAAAACGAGCACTTCAATAACTTGATCATGAATTAGCTTTCTGATGAAGTGCATGTGTAGCTCGATGTGTTTGCTACGTTGATGTTGAACTGGGTCTTTGGCGAGCTTGATGGCACTATGATTGTCACACCAAAGGATGGTCGGATGCTGGTGCTGGAATCCAAACTCTAAAAGGATCTGTCGAAACCACAGGGCTTCCTGACTTGCATTTACCACTCCTCGGTACTCTGCTTTTGTTGAAGAAAGTCCAATAGCATGTTGTTTCTTACAGGCCCAAGTGACAGATCTCAAACCAAGGCTGAAAACATAACATGCAATAGACTTTCAATCATCAGGGTGGTCGGCCCAATCTAAATCAGTGAAACCAACCAATAAAGGATTCCCCCTGAACTATAATGTGTCCCGAACTGAACTGTACCACGAACATAGTGAAGTATCCTTTTAGCTGCTTTCCAATGGATTTCATGGGGTGTTTTCATATACAGGGAAACAAGACCAACAACAAAGGAAATATCAGGACAGGTATGATTCAAGTATAAGAGGCTACCAACTAACTGACGGTACAGGGTGGCATCAACTTGAGGAGAAGTACAGGTGGCATTAGGCTTGAATCCATACTGGAAGGGAGAAGGGATTGGCTTACAATCGTCCATGTGAAAGCGACGAAGAAGGTCACAAGCATACTTAGACTGGGAAAGAAAAATTCCTTCATTGGTTTGCAAAACTTGGAGGCCAAGGAAATAGTGCAAAAATCCTAAGTCTGTCATTTCAAATTTCTTCCTAAGGCTAGTTTTCACATGGTTTAAAAGTTTTGAGTCACTACCAGTAAGGATAAGGTCATCAACATAAAGGAAAAGGATTATGAGATGGATTCCTACTTTCTGGGTATAGACATTAGGATCAGAATGGCATCTAGAGAATCCAATGGAAATAAGAAAGGTGTCCATTTTGGCATACCAAGATCGAGGAGCTTGCTTGAGACCATAAAGAGATTTCTTAAGGCAACAAACAAGGATAGAGTCATTCTGGACATAGCGAGGAGGTTGTTCCATGTATATTTCTTCTTGCAAATCTCCATGCAAGAAGGTGGATTTAACATCCATCTGATGGACCTCCCATTTATGTGAGGCAGGAAGGGCAAGAACAAGGCGGATGGACTTCATTTTGGCTATAGGGGAAAAGGTTTCATGATAGTCAATTCCTTCAACTTGGGAAAATCCTTTGGAAACTAAACGATCCTTGTTTCTTTCAACACTTTCATCTAATGCATACTTAGTTATATAGACCCATTTACATCTAACAAGTTTTCTTCCTTTTGGAAGAGGTACAAGATCCCAAGTATTGTTTTCCATTAAAGAACGATACTCTTCATTCATTGGTGTATGACCTGAAGCTTCTGCAAATGTCTTTGGATACGACCACTACAGTCAGATCTGGAGGTATAAAGCTTGAATACACATTTTTTAAATTTCTGCAAAGTTTTATTTTGGTTTGTATTTTTTTATTTCCGAGTTGCTACTCTTTTAGATCTGCGTATGCTCTCTGCCCCGCGCCTTGTGCGATCTTGACAAATCAGAAGGAGATAAGAAAAGGTGCTTCTTCCAGGTAAGCTAACCGAGATCTAACCCTGGAGATTTTAACCAGAATCAGTAAACCAAAGTTAATCTGGTCACCTATTCAGTTGAGGTTAGAAAATTAGTGTAATATTGTCCTAATTGGAAGATTGTTAGGGGTGAATGTTAACATTGATGGAGTGCACAATATAGATTATTTCAAAGTAATTCATATAGTAGATGGTAGTAATTCTTATCCAACGTTACTAGGACTTGATTGTGCTTTTGATAACCAGACCCTGATTGATCTGAAGAAGAGACAAATGGTCTTTGAAGCAGGAGACTAGAACGTTACTGTGCCATTGGATCCCATAGAGGGGAGGAGATATGTGGAACCCAAAAAAGGAAATGATATTAATAACCTTTATAGTATGATTGCACAGATGGATGAATATGTGAAATCTAATGCCGATGGTGCACTCAGTGGGAGAAGTATTAGTTTCTGCGCATCGGATTTAGAGGAATCACTACAACATTGACAACATAGATTACGTGAAGTATCAACAAGGATAAGTGCTTATATTACCCGCGTGTTATAATGGATTGGAACTAATGTATGTGATCCCTCGAAGTATGATGGAATAACAACTTTATAATATTTTATAAAGGAATTTGAATTGAAATTACCCGATCAACAAAACTGTTGGCTTTAGATGTCGTGCTAAAAGTGAGTTATGTAAGATGGTGGGATTCACATAAGGACATAATAGAGAATTGACAACAATGCAAAATATTGTTACAGGTCATATTTGGAGCAGGAAAAGAATATATCGTGCAAAAGTATATGAGGTTGAGTTTTCCTATAGAGCATGTTACACAGTTCATTGCGACATGGAGATCAATACCAAATAAATAATGTATGCACTTGTTTATACACACTTTAGATTAGATTCCAAAGAACTGGTATTTAGAACTGGGAGTGCATGGAGAGACAACATAATGGGAATATTTGACTCACAACTTCAAGGTTATTTTCAGTTTTGAATATGAAGCCTCTTGAGTAGACATAGCCCTGCAAGTGATCAAGGACAATATTTTCACATTAGAAGACTCGATAGAACTAGTACTCGTATGTAGTGTGCATAGATCCTCTACGATGGTTCAAGAAGTTTTGGAATTCTATAATGTCATTGGAAAAGACTAGGAGGATGAATATATAAGAAATTTACAAGTACCAGAAATGGAAGGAGAACACACAGTAGAAGGTCCAGAGCTTGAATATGTTGTATATGCAAAGCCATTGAAAACATGCAAAGTGAATATCAGTACAGATGATAATCCCAAGTCTTCAAACATAGGAGACTACTGGAATGAAGAAAATGTTTAAAATATAGATTATTTACTGCGCGAATGCCAAGATCATTTTCAGAGTACATTCTTAGAGATGAAAAGGATTACTGGAGAGCTAGGAGAGATGAAGATCCCTTTGAAGCCAGATGCTAAGGCTGTGAAGTAGAAGACATATTGATTGAACCCGATATATAAGCATAAGGTGAAAATAGAGTTAGACAAGATGCTGGAAGCAATAATTATTGAACCTGTCGAAGAGTTAGAGTAGATTAGTCCAATGGTGGTTTAGGATAAGAAGAAAGGAGGAATAAAAAATTGTGTAGATTTGAGGAAACTGAATGATGTTTTCTTACATGATCCAATTCCTACTCCATTTATAGATGAAGTCTTGGAGAATGTAGGAGGAAAGGAATCCTACTCATTCATTGATGGATTTTTAGGGTATCATCAGATTAGGATTGTGTAGGAAGAATCCATGCATTTACAAAACGTATTTGTCTATTTATGTTATATATATAAATTTCCACAAGAGTTATGTGTGTATATGTTTTAATTTCATGCAGTTTGAAACAATTATGTGGCATAACTTAGTTGGATGTTGGGTATGTTACATCATGTTCCACAAAGAGAATAAAAGCGTTCTCTTGTGTAACATGTGACGTAACACCCCTACCTCTGCAGGCTCTACATGACCTCCTGGTCTTGGATCGTTCTATTCCCTTGAGACGGAATGGCTCTTTAATTCCCACAGGAACCTTCACACATGTAACCATATGTCCTTCTAGGGTTTATGCCTACGCAAACAATCACAAGGCACAAACCTCCACTCCACACGACCAACAGACATAACCACAACCTTTACCCAAAAAGGTGTTTCGGGTTTTGCGATCTCTGTTGTTGAGCTCCCCTGACTCCCTTGACTCCCGAAACCCCAAAATGGGCTAACGAACCTTTAACTAGCTCCTCCCTTATGCTTCAACCATGTGACCTCAGTCACGTCCTGGGGTCCACCTCCGAGCGCGTCAGGATTTCACGACTCGTGAGTTCACGATGCAACCTCTTCTCCCTTTCCCAAAGTCTAAACTCATGACTTCTTCGTTGTGGATCGATGGTCTAGATCCTTATATGATTTGACGACCCAGATCCCGTCAGGATTTCGCGACTCTTGACTCCGAGTCAACAACTTTCTCCACTGCTTCGATTCTTGAAATGATGAAATCCGAAATCACAAGATCAACGGTTCCCGTTGATCCAGATCTAACGGTGACTACTTCTCCTGTTCTTATGAGTGTTAATAGACACTCAACCTTAACTCCTCTTCTTATCCACTGGATCCAATGGTCCAAAAAAAATCAGTAGTTCTCCCTTTGAGAATTTCAACTGTCCGTTTAAGTTCTCGATGCTCCTGGCCAAACAACTCGGTGCCTCCTTTTCTAAGCTTGATTTCTGCGAGGTGAATTTATCCCTCGTCTTCCTTTGAACTCTTCGAAGCCTCTATCCCTCTCAATATCAGTTCTTGCTGTAAACTCAAGGATTGTAAGGGATTCTTCCCGCACTCCTGGCGGCTTCATGAAAATATCTGATTATCTAAAATCTCCAACTCTGCACAGTCCTTGCGAAAATAGCTCTTCAACCACTCTCTGGGTTGGAAAATTCTAAAACTCCAAGTCACCTGCGCACACATTGCACGACTTTGTGATATAATTTCACTCCTACTGGTATGAGAACAATGGTATCTCTCCTGATATTTTCTGAGGTAAGACTCAGAACTTGTCAACGCACTCCTTGCGGACCCTTGCTACACTCGTTGTAGGAATTCTCAGGACGAGAAAAAATTGAACCTCATACTCCCCCTCTCACAGACTTCATACATTCAACATGTATTCATACATACACACAACATTGAAACAAATGCATAGCAGAGTGTATAAGAAAATTGTAAACATACCATTCGATAGATGCAAACAATATTCATCACAACACCATGAGTTTGGATCAAAGCTTTCTTATATTAATCCAAGTGTATCTGTACATGGGTTCTATAGAAAAAGCTATCTGCTTATACAATCTTCTACAATCTATCTTCTACTCTTCTCTTCTATTCTTCGTTCTTCTACAACTCTTAGCTTCTACTCTTTTCTAAGAGAATAATCTTACAATACAATACATATGAGGGACCTTTCTAGAGTTTTCCCTCCTACATATCTAATATATGAAATCGAAAATAAAAGCTACAACTACTTTACATTTAATACATTAAATGCCTCCAACCAATAGATGAGAGCGAATGCTCAAGATATGTGTTACAATCCCCAAAACATTTAAGAACAATTACATCTCTTCAGATATTACATTAATGTTCCTCTTTTGAACTTCAAAATATATCCAAAATGCATGTGTTGGTGCATATCCAACTATCCTTCCGCGTTTGCGCTTGCTTTGTTGGCGATGCTCCTGCATCAACATGCCTTGGCATGGGTGGCCGGGGATGTTACAATATGGTATCCGAGATTCAGTTTTCAACACTGAGCCTGGATGGGCCGAGCATGTTGAGTTGAAATGAAATTTCACAGAGGATTTATTTTGAAGTGGCCAAATTTCGAGTTGCAGAGCATCCATGGTAAAATTTAGAAGAAACGATGCGAAATTGGGAAAAGCCCCAATTTTTGTTGTTAATTTCATGATAAAATGGATAAATTCAGCCAAGTTGTGAGATATTCTTGATTGATATATGTTCTAGAAAATTCAAACCTAGAATGGGTCGAATTTGAAGTTACAGCGAAGCCATGACAGATGGAGCGAGTTTAGTAATTAAAATTCTCAATTCATGAATTGTGTTTGGGTAAAATTCGTTCCAGAAATGTCAAAACACAACGATTTGTTGTTGCAGAGGCTGAACTGGTGTTATCGAGGTGAAATTGAGTAAATTTCATAGTTGCAGAATGTCTATGGTAGAAATTGGGAAAAATTTAAGCAAAATCCCCAATTTCTGCAGCAGAATTCACGAGGAATTGATGCACATAAAAAATGTATGTGCGCAGGTGGGCACACTAAAAATGCATGATGCACAGTCAAAAGCTTGTGATATGTAAAAATTGGGCACTGCGTAGAAAAATATTGGCGTATGGGAGCACGCGCTAAAATTTGGTGCCGTACGGAAATATGTTGGTGTGCTCATGCGCGCACCAAATTTTGGCACCGCGTGGAAAAATGTTGGTGTGTGGGTGCGCGCACTAAATTTTGGCACCGCACGTAAAAATGTTGGTGTGTGGGTGCGCGCATGGAAAAATTTTGGTGTGCGGGTGCATGCGCTAAATTTATCATTGCGTAGTGTGCATATGCATAATAAGGTGCGTGCGGTGTGCATACACATAATAATGGTGCATGTGGTGTGAGTAGTATTGGCAGAGCACATGGAAGTTTGGTTGGTGCATGCACAATGTGGGTATATGTTGTCGCACGACAGTTTAGTTAATGGTGCGCACAGAGTATTGGTGCGTGGTGGGGGCGTACTAAACTTTGGCATGGTGCAATGTGTAGAGTGAAATGCACGCATAATATCAATGTGTGATACAAAAATTGTGCGCAATAGGTAATAGTGAAAGAACCAAAATTTTGCGCGGTGGATATTGGCGCGCGACACAAAAGTAGTGCGTGCCAGTTATTGGCGCGACAAAGAAGTGATGCACAATGATTATAGGTTCATGAAGCATGAATTACCTTGTGGTGTTGATGTGCATGTTAAATATGGGTGTACATGTTGAAATTTGTGTGCGTGAAGTCGTCTAGAGGGTGAACAACAACATAAAACTAGTGATTTTCTGCGACGTTTTATATCATTTGAACGTCATCTTTTTGCAGCGCATTTTTGAGGCCCTTAAGATCATTTTTAGGTACTCAAAAACCACAAGAATAGACTATGACAAGATACACATTGTCTTTGCAACTCAAATAAAAGAGATCGGAGAGAGATTTCTAATGGTGTAAACCGTTAGTCAAATGAAGCTTTTATGAGAAAGTTACAACACAAACAATGAAGGGTAAATTTTAAGACCCAACTAACTTCAAAGAGCCATAACTTTCTACTCCGGAATCAGATTGAGGTGCAGGAGAAGTCAATGGAAATATATTGAACCATAGAAGATAGTCCCAAAGTTGAATTAAATTTCTAGGCATGTTAAAAATGTTTAATATGGAAAATAAGGTAGTTGTAGCATTCCAGACCAAAAACATGAATTGGCCTAGAACTTCAGCAGGCTGTAACTAGTAGCCCAAAACCCAAAAAGAGGTGAAACTTGGAAAGAATGTCTAAAATGTGTATATGAAGAAACACAATAGAGATCCTATGAAATATCCAATGGATTAGGTGTAAAAATGCATAATTACAGCGCAGAGTTGCGCCCAGTTGAAGTGTGAACAAAAACATTAATGGACAATTTTCAAATAACCATAACTTTCTGCTCAGGACTCAAAATTGAGCATGGGAGTAGGCGTTGGAAAGGTGTCGAACAATAGAATATAATTCGTCACCCATAAAAGTGATCTAGGAATTGAATGTTTTAGGAAATCAGAATAAAGGATTCTGATATATTATTGAACCAGAATGGTTCATATATTTTCATGAAATTGTTGAGTCAGTTAGCCTGACAAATTTTTGTGGGATGCACATTTTGCAGAGTTAACAACAATTAGATAAGATCAAAATTAGAACATAGTCCATAGGAACGGAATATTCACAAGGAAATTACAACCAACAAGATGATATTAGAGGGATGGATTTCCATATGGGCATTGAAGGAACAAACTCCAATGGACATGGAGAAGGAAGGGATGAAAACATGAACATGGTAGAGACCATTAGAAATTTACAGAAGGATGTCCAAAGCCATAAATATGATAATGAAAGACTTATGAGAACAAATGTTAGGGTCCTGGCCCACACATAGGTAGATCAATATATTTCGATGTAATAAAGGTCAATATTAATAAGGCCTTTCAATAAAATAGAATAAGGCGGATGTAAGAAGACCTAATAGAAGCTTACACTTCTAGAAGGATCTTCCTCTAGATGCTTCTCTTGATAGACATAGTTAGTATAAATAAGGGTCGAGGGTATGAAAACCCTAGCTTGGAGATTATTGTAATAGAGCGTTGCTCGACTGGAGGTTGCCCCCTCGAAGAGGCCCGTGAACATTTCTTTCTGAATCAAAGTGTTATTTCTGTTGTGGTTCTTATATCATTTCTGTGTTATTGTGGAGATTATGTTGGTTACATTACTGTTATTTTTCCATCTCTAGCATTTTATTTCTTTTCTGCATACCTTTTATATCTGGTATATTACAAGTGGTATCAAAGCACTTTCCTTGGCATAAATTGTGGGATTTTTTTTTCTTCAGGGTGGAGACGTATTCTGACATCTTTAAGCCACAAAGATTTGTCGTTACGCGCATAAACCCATGGTTGAGGGATTCATACACGCAGGAAATGCAAGTGGTTCTTAAGCTCACATCTGTTGGCCACCCTTGTAACCCCTGTTGGTACCCCTTCGAGTGGTAGTGCACTAGACAACACCTATGTACAGATCGACCTAGATTTCTTGAAGCCCTCTTTAGATAAAATGATTGGTCACCTGACTACTATATTTCCACCGAGAACAACACTCGGGAAGATACTCTCTAGTATCTGGGTAGTCGGGTAGTACGACTAAGGGTACAGTCTATCCTCCTTAGTTAGTGCCCTGAGATATTGGGCCAAGTACTACTGTTGGACCCCCGACATATATCAGAGAGCTATAGCACAGGGCAAACCCTTGTTTGTAGAACCCTTGAATACCTAACCTTTGGGGGACAAAAACACAAACAGATTAAAATAGACAAGATCTATTTCCGTGCAACTGTGTTCGAGTTTCTAAGTAAATACACATTTCTTTCTGGTTAAGAATTTCGGGATTTCATCACTGCAGTATTCTTCAGACAGGTGTATAACTCCGCAGGTGTAAAAACAAATAATAAAAAAAAGTCTAGAATTTTTTTCACCATTATTTGAGACATATTCCATTGGATTCATCTCTTCGCCCTTATCACATTCATCCATATCATTTTTTGGAAAAAAAATTTGACCCTGCCCACCCATTTTCAGTTCACCCATCCTCATGGCCCATACCCATAGCCAAGACTTGGAAGCTCGCTTCAACACCTTGCAATCTGGTTTCCTCGAGACCCAAAAAGAAGTGAAACAAATCAATGCTACTGTTGCCTCCATCGATTCATCCATCAATACAACCATAAATACAACAATGCAGTCCTCAATGCAGGAAGTCAAACAAGAACTGACCACCTAGCTTGAATCTATCTTTGCATCACTCTGCACCAAACTGAAGATCCTTACAGATGACCCTTTCTCTGATGCACCTCCAAAGACTGAAGGTGAACATTCCTCCCATTCCCATACCTTTCGGCCCCATCACTTTCAACATGAACTACGCCTTCCACGGGTGGATGTGACCAAATTTGATGGCTCGGACCCCACTGGTTGGGTCACCCAAATGGAACATTATTTCTCTTTATACGGAATTACAGATGACTTGGCCAAACTTCGGTATGGTGTTCTCCATCTAGATCAAGAACGTTGGCAATGGTGGCAATGGAGAAAAACTTCCCGTCAAGGGTATATTTCTTGGACCTAATTTGTGATTGAGCTTTATGAACACTTTGACACTGACACCAACCATTTGGGCCGTTTGACAAAGTTGAAACAATTAGTAACAACATAAGACTTCATAGCTGCCTTTGAGCGCCTGGATTTTAGAATAGAGGGCATGACTGATGCTTTCTTTTGAGAGTATTTTATCAGTGGCCTCAAGGAGGATATTCGGGCCCATGTCCTCATGGATCGACCTTCGAGTTGGGTGGAGGCTACTAAAAAAGATAAAGAAGCACAACAGGTTGTATCCTCTCAAAAATTTAAACCCTCCTTTATCCCTCGCCCTAAACCCGTAAATCCCACTACTCCCTCCGCCCCATTAAAGATCCAAAAATTGACCAGGGCTGAAAACGCTAAACGCCAACTTAAAGGCCTTTGTTATAATTGTGATGAAAAATATTTCCCAGGCCACAAGTGTAAGGAACAAAAGATTTTTATGGCCATCTCTGAGGATATTTCAGAAGAGGATGTTGAAACTCCCCTTGTTCTTGAGTCACCTGAAATCACTGACATAACCCCTCCCTCACACCCTCCCGAAGTGGAACCGATCATTTCCATCAATGCTCTTACTGGCTTCTCTACCCCCCAAACCCTCAAGTTAATTGGTTACATCAAGCATCGGAAGGTCATCATTCTGGTTGATAGTGGAAGCACCCAAGATTTTATTCATCGCCACATTGCCCAAGAAACTCATTGCTACTTCCATGCCGTCAACAATTTCCAAATCATGATTTCCAATGGTGGGTCCATGAAATGTGGAGGGCACTGTGAAAATGTGCGTCTCCAAATCGGTGATACCACCTAAAATCCCATATGTTTGCTATCGACATGGGCGGTTGTGACATTGTGTTGGGTGCAGACTGGCTAAGGACTTTGGGTCCCATTCTCATGGATTTTAAGGCATTAACCATGCAATTCAACCAGGAAGGCCACCAATATAAATTCCAAGGCATCACAGCTGGTTGACCTGAGGTCATTAGTTCCCATCGCATGGAAAAGCTTCTAAAAAAAGGTCATTCTGGTGTCATTGCCCAACTCCATGCCATACAAGCAACAAAGACACCCCCGGTCCCGGAAGACCTCCAAGCCCTCCTTTCTAAACACCAAATGGTATTTTCCACTCCCTAAGGACTCCTTCCTTCCCGCGGTGTTCATGATCATTCCATTCCCCTTGTACCCAGAAGCCTTCCTCCCAATATCCGTCTGTATCACCACCCCTTTTCAAAAAAAAATGAAATTGAGAAAATGTTCTAGGAACTCCTTATTGTAGGCGTTATCCATGCTAGTACGAGCCCTTACTCTTCTCCTGTATTCATGGTCATGAAGATAGAAGGTTCTTGGAGAATGTGTCCTAACTTTCGTTCCCTCAACAAACTGACCATTAAAGACAAATTTCCCATTCCTGTCATTCATGACCTCCTGGATGAATTGAGTGGCACCCAATTCTTCACTAAATTTGATCTTCGCTCGGGCTATCACCAAATACGTATGAAGGAGGCAGACATTCCCAATATGGCCTTTCGAACTTATGAGGGCCACTATGAGTTTTTGGTCATGCCCTTTGGCTTCTGTATTACCCCTCCACCTTCCAAAGCCTCATGAATCGTGTCTTCCGTCCTTTTATCTGTCATTTTGTATTAGTTTTCTTTGATGTTATCCTAATCTATAGCCCATCTTACTTATGTGGATCGAGTTCTCCATCTACTTTCTCAGCACAAACTTTTTTTGAAACAATCTAAATGTGCTTTTGGTGCCTCAGAAGTAGAATACTTGGGTCATCTGGTTGGGAAGGATGGCGTTAGGGTGGATCTAAAAAAGATTGAATATGTGCAAGACTGGCCACACCCAAAGACTCTCAAAAGCTTGCGTGGATTTCTGGGCTTAACATGGTATTATCGCAAGTTTGTTAAGAATTATGGCAAGATTGCAACACCTCTCATGGCTCTCCTAAAAAAGAACTCTTTCACTTGAACTACAACCACTGCTCAAGCTTTTCAAACCTTGAAGACGTCCATGTGCACCACTCCAGTTCTGGCCCTTCCTGATTTCACAAAGACCTTTGTGTTGGAATGTGATGCCTCAGGGAAAGGAATCGGTGCTGTCCTTATGCAAGAGGGTCGATCTTTGGCCTTCACCATCAGGAAACTATCTGAAAGGAATCTGGGCAAACCCATCTATGAAAAGGAAATGTTGGCTATCCTACATGCCATTGATCTGTGGCGCCCTTATTTCTTGGGGAAACGTTTCCAAATTAAGACAGACCATCAAAGCCTCAAGTACTTTCTGGAACAACGCATTTCCTCCCCGGAGCAACAAAAATGGGTGACTAAGCTCTTTGGATATGATTATGAGATCATTTACAAGAAGGGCAAAGACAATGTGGTGGTGGATGCACTATCTCAAAAATATGAAGAAGAAGGATCCCTTTTTTCTCTTTCCTTCATTGTACTAGATTGGCTCCAAGCTATGCGCCAAGAATGGCTACAAGATCCCAAAAGTTCGCATCTGATTCAACAATTGCAGACCAATGCTACAGCTCCCCCAGGGAACTCTTGGCTCCAGGATGAGCTTCGATACAAAGGCCATTTGTATTTAAGTAAACAATCAAAGCTTAAATCCACAGTACTTTCTAAGCTTCATGCTACACCCACAGCGGGGCACTCCGGGTTCACCAAAACCTATGACAGGGTCAAACGTTCTTTCTTCTGGGATGGTATGAAACAGGAAATCCGTAATTTTGTCACTGAATGTGAGGTGTGTCAACACAACAAGGGAGAAACAGTCAAATCTCTGGGCACACTACAATCACTTCCGATTCCACCTGCTATTTGGAAGGATATCTCTATGGAATTTATTACCGACTTACCCAAATCTGAAAATAAATCAGTCATAATGGTGGTTGTGGATTGCCTTTCCAAGTATGCTCATTTCTGCACTCTTCAACACCCATTTACTACATCCACGGTGGCTCAAATTTTCATGGACCAAGTCTTCAAGCTTCATGGCATGACACACTCTATTGTTTCTGATCGTGACCCAACTTTCACAAGCAATTTTTGGAAAGAACTGTTTAAGCTACAGGGCACCCAATTGCATCCAAGCACGACTTATCATCCCCAGACTGATGGTCAAACGGATGTTGTCAACAAGTGTTTGGAAACATATCTAAGGTGTTTTTCCTCTGAAAAACAAAATCAGTGGGCTCAATGGTTACCCCTAGATGAATGGTGGTACAACACTTCCTACCATACAACTACATGCATGACTCCTTTTGAAGCGGTATATGGACAGAATCCCCCTTCAGTTCTCTCATACTTACCGTGTACCTTGAAGGTCCAGGCGGTTGACCAAACACTTACAGTTCGAGAGCATATTCTTTGTACCCTTAAAGAGAACTTGGTCATGGCATAGAATCACATGAAGAAATAAGCAGATCAAGGTCGCTCTGAATGTCAATTTGCATAAGGGGATCAGTCATTCCTGCGACTGCAACCATACAAGCAAAATTCCCTCAAGGCCAAACAGTGTCAGAAGCTAGCACCCAAATTTTATGGTCCTTACATAGTTCTCAAGCATGTGGGACAAGTCGTCTATCAGTTAGCTCTACCCAGTCAGTCAAAGCTACACCCTATTTTTCATGTTTCATGCTTAAAGAAGGTGATTGGAACTAGGTTCCAAATTCAAACAAACCTTCCCGAGTTAGCTGAAGAAGAATCCATTTGGCTACAGCTAGAAGCAGTTTTGGACCAGCGTGAGCATCACCTACATCAATGAACCATCAAGGAAGTGCTAGTCCAGTGGAAAGATACAACTCTAGCAGATGCCACTTGGGAACCAGCTACCATTCTGCAGCAGTTTCCACATCTCAAGCCTTGAGGACAAGGCTATTTTTAAGGGGGCGGACATGTTATGGTCCTAACCCACACATAGGTAGATCAATATATCCAGATGTAATAAAGGTCAATATTAATAAGGCCTTTCAATAAAATAGAATAAGGCAGATGTAAGAAGACCTAATAGAAGCTTCCACTTCTAAAAGGATCTTCCTCTAGGTGCTTCTCTTGATAGACATAGTTAGTATAAATAAGGGTTGAGGGTATGAAAACCCTAGCTTGGATATTATTGTAACATAGTGCTTCTCAACTGGAGGTTTCCCCCTCGAAGAGGCCCGTGAACATTGCTTTCTGAATCAAAGTGCTATTTTTGTTGTGGTTCTTATATCATTTTTGTGTTATTGTGGAGATTATGCTGGTTATATTAATATTATTTTTCCATCTCTAGCATTTTATTTCTGTTTTGCATACTTTTTATATCTGGTATATTACAACAAATGAGCAACAAGAGGAGTTCAACATGAAGTTAATGTAGATCTTGAACAAAACAGAAAAGAAATTGGATAAGGAGAGTGGCTCAAGCAAATCAGGAAGTCACAGGTCTCGTGATGAGAAAAGAAGAACCATAAGTGTTATCAGACATCACCGTCACTCCCCGAGGCATTCCAATAAGAGAGCACACAACAACTCAAGTCCATATCCTTTCAGAAAGCATAAGAGATCTGGGTGGATGAGCTACAAGGATAAATGAACAAAATCAAACCTCCTACATTTGATGGTGAGCACAAGAAGGATGAAGATGCAGAGACATGGTTGCTGGGAATGAGAAAGTATTTTCAATTGCATAATTATTCTTCTCATGTAGAAGGTATAATTTCCATCTATCAACTCAGGGGAAAGGAATCCATGTTGTGGGATCAGCTTGTGCAGGTGCAACACATTAAAGAGAAAAATTTTACTTGGAGGGAATTCAAGAAGGGTTTTGAGAAGAAATACTTGACTAAGAGATACTATGACAAGAAAATGAAAGAGTTATTTGAACTCAAGCTTGGGAGTATGACCATAGATGAATATGAAAAAAGGTTTTTAGAACCGCTGAAGTATGTCTCTTTCATCAATGATGAGACAATTAATATTCATAGGTATTTGAGTGGATTTCCATCATTCATTAGTGACAAAATACAGTATGATGATCCCAAGACATTGGAGGAGACCATAAGGTGAGCTAAATGCCTATATGATCAACAAAAAACAAGGCCAAATTTCCAAAGAGATTGGGAATACAAAAAGAAATTCAAGATGGATTAGAGGAAGAAGGGAACTAAGCCACCATTCTTCAGAAATAATACTTAGGGACAACCAAATTCTAGAGATCCTAGAGAGATTGAGGCAGGGGGTCAAAGGCCAAGGCAACCACCTATTCAATGTTGGGGTTTTAAAGGAGATCATATGTTCAGAGATTGTCCACATAGAGGTGAAAAAGTGAGGACTGTTCACAATGTACAACAAGTTGAAACAGTGGAGGACATGGGCAGAAATGTACCAAGGATCTATGCAGCCCTGGATAACAAGAAAGAAGAGTATTAGTCACATATGATTGAAGTGGAAGGTATGATCAACAACCAAACCATTGCTATTTTAATTGATTTAAGAGCTAGTCATAGTTATATAGATCCTAAGATGGTGGAAAGTTTGAATTCTCCAAGAAGCAAGCATGGAAAATCTTGGTTGGTGCGGCTGGCTATCGGAGGAAAAAGAAAATTTAATGAGATGGTTAAGTCATGTCTTATGGACATGAATGGACTGAACACCAAGGTAGATTTGAACATATTTCCTTTAGGTTCCTATGACTGTCTAATTGGGATGGATTGGTTGGACCAACATCATGATATCCTAGACTTTTATAACAAGGCATTTACTTGGTTGGATGAGGAAGGGAACCTAAGGAAAGTGCAGGTAATTCTTAGGGAAATAACCATCATATAAATTTCAGCATTTCTACTAAAGAAATGTTACAGAAAAGGGTGTCAAATATTTGCAGCTCATATGGAAGAGACACCTAAATATAACATGCCAAATTTGGAAGATCATGCAGTTTTGGAAGATTTTGAAGATGTGTTCAAGGAGGTACCAGGACTACCCCCAAAGAGAGATATTGATTTCTCTATAAATTTAATTCCTGGAGCAATGTTGGCATAGGGGTAGACCTAGGGTTCAACGCTACAACAATGCACCAACAAAACCCTAACTACCGACCCTTTCGACAACACCTGCGAAGAAGATGAAGTCTCACCCGAGGTAGAGGTAGGGGTGGTTGAAGGACTCAGGTGTCTGCAACCTTAGCTGGGACACATATTTGTGATTATAATACTTAATAGATCACTTAGCACTATTAGTTCATAATTATTTATCCAATGTCTACTTCGCACATAAAACAGAGCATCACAACATTCACCCATATCTAAAGTAATTAATCACTTAGCATAAACAAATGGATTAGATATAACAGGTTCAAGTACTAAGCACATCCATCTATGTTAGATCTAACATCCATATTCATCATAAGCACCAAGCATCAATAGATCTATCTATCTATCTTTATCCAACACTTAGAAAATAACACATAAATACATCAGAACATTGCACAGAGCAGAATAACACAGTATTTACGTGGTTCACCCCCACCCTAGGGCTACGTCCACCAACTCTTATTTTTAATTATCTTCTTCAATGGGTTACATGCACAGAGCCTAAAAAACCCTACTCTGCATAGGACAGAATATCTGCGCAACTTGCTAGATCCTTCTTCCTTGCGTTACAACACAAAGCCTTTCACAGTCTTGCTACAACTACTTGCACCTAGCTCTGCAAGTCCCTCCCAGTATGCATACAGCATTTACAAACACTACTTGCACTTAGAACTTAGATTATTGGCCTTCCATCACACAGATGTATTCTCTCCCTTTCCTTATATTTCCTAGATATCTATATACACATACAAAATAGGCCTAATCATGGGTAAAATCCATGGGCCAACATCCCATTCCCGTTACATATTCCCAAATCCCAAAAAGGACCCAAAAAGGGGATGAGATCCCTCGATCTCTTCTTTGTCTTGCACTCTATCTTCGACAGGCTTTCGAAGTCACAAAATAGGTCAACTTAACCAAGGATCTCCCAAAACTTGGTCAAGGGCCAACAGGCCCCCAAAACTCACCTGTGACTCATACCGAGTCACTCTGGTCTGACTAGTTCTTCTTCGAATGCCTTGAGCTTGGCTTGAGCTTCTTCGACCTACTGCTGTGCTATGAACTCATTTTCAATGAACTCATGGATGACTGCATAATTGATAGGTCCCTCTAGAAGCTGTTTAGATGTAGTGGTAACCTGCTCTAACTCTTCTCCTTGGCCTTCTACCTCTGTAAACAATTTATAGCCTTTATCTTGCACAGGTTGGAGTTTCTGAGTTACCTCCATAACTCTGCTCTGGATAGTATGGATTTTCTATTATGTGGTGCATTTCTCTTGGGAACACTTCATTCTTTCCACAATTGACAAGGGCTTTAGCTGCGCCTGTATCTTTTCGACTTGGTACTTCGCCTCTTGGAGCTGCGACTCCAGTGCTCTTAATTCTGGATCGTCAACGAGTCGTTCATATGTTAGGGAACTGCGATCAATGAGCTTCTTACATTCCAGGGTAAGAGCCTTTAGCCTTTCAACTATGCTCCTGGCAGTTGCTTCTCATTGGTCTGTTACATATTGTGGGGTCTCAGGTACTACACGTAGCTCCAAATCTGTGATGCGTTGTTGTAGCTGCTGGATCACTTCTTCAAGGTGCACTACTTGCTGTGGAACTTGGTCTTCGGCCTTTACTTCTACGATTGTCACAGAGCGAAGTGATCTGTTGACCATTTCCTTTACTTTGAGTTGCTCCACGAGCAACTGTTCCTTTTCCTACTGCAACTGTTCTTTTTCTTCATCAAACTTCGATTGGACAACGAGCTTTTCCCATTCTACAACACTGTTTTTTTCTACAAGGACTCTCTGTAATTGTGCCAAAGCCTGGGTGGCTTCATATTTTTTTTCCCTGTGCTTGTCGAAGGAGATCTTCAACTGTATCGACTAAGTGGTGGAGTTGAGCTGGCTCATCTCCCAATTCTAGTTCTCCTGGCGCAGTGGAGACTGCGTGACTGGACTGTAGGGATTTTTGTACCCCATAGAGTTTAGTCTCGATTCGATCATACATCTCTTCTTGCTTTGCTTCTTGTTTCTCTGCTATTTCTAGTGAAGCATCATTCAAGGCTGCTACGAGGAAGTCAAATTCATAAGAAGTGAGGACGGTCTGCATCTTGGTCATGGTGGCCTTCGATTTCTTCCGAGAGGAAGGTTTCAAAGACACAACTTTCCTCTTCTTCAGGGGATCAGCCTCATCACCCTGCTATTGTTCGAACTCTTTGTCATTCAAATCTTCACCATCACCTCCTTTCTATGGTGATATGGAAGCAATCTTCACAGATTCACTGTCTAAATCCTGAACCTCTTCAGTCTTCTTTGTCTTGCTAGGTCCGGGTGTATCTTGCAGAGTTTTTGGGCTGTCGATGTCGGATATCTCTGCAGGGTCTGCTGGAATGAGGAGGTATGCTAACCAGTCCTTGGTGATCTCCTCCAAGTCCTCCTCCATTAGATTATAGTAGGATTGGAGTTTTTTCTTGTGTTCATCAGCGCACACTGTGATGTAAATAAAATGTCGGTCTGTGCTGAACTTCATCAAGGGCCTGAACTGGTGTAGATTGTTTGGTGGGATGCGAGGTTCATATTGGATGGTTGTCTTAAGCTGGTTGTAATAGGTATGAAAAAAAACATTGGATTGCCACTATTTTTTCATATCTCTTGAGTACCGTAGTGTATTGAACTTTGCCGCCAATTGTTCAAAAGGCTCGATGTCCCGGAAGGTCGCAGCTTTCGACATCTCCTAGGCAATAAAAGTGACCAGGATCAATAGCCAACTGAAATGAAATTTGTACCCTTGATCTTGGGCTTCTCTGCAATCGAGTTCTAAGTGGTTCACCAGGTACTTTGCCCAATTCATCTGAAGTCCTTCGGCGCACTTCCCTGCGAGGTCGACTACAAAACCGGTGACTTGGGTGGGTCAGTTATTTTGGACTAAATTCCCTACAATCAATTAACAGGTGAGGTGCACTGTGACACTCTGGATAGAATCTACCTTGTAGCCTTGCATTCCTTTCTTGACATCGCCATAAGTGTCCTTGATCCGCTGTGCTAGAGCGCAATCCATGGCTTTTCTGGGGTAAAATACTTGTGGATCAGGTCCTTTCATGCTTAATCCTGTGATCCGATGGATCAACGCCGGATCCACTATTATGCGAAGGTTTAGCAACAAGTAACCTCCATGGTAACATGACAACAATATCTTGACACATGCATTTACCTCCTAGTGTCATCCGAAGTGAGGAATCTTGATGCCGTTGAGCAATGTGGACTGCGTAAGGTTCTGTTAGCGATATTTCTTATCTCGGGATTAGGCGCACCCAGGTCTACAGTTTGCACAAGAAGCACTTGAGCATATCGCGAGATAATCCCATCTAGTAGCAGCAATTCAAGCAAGTGAGTGGGAAAAGTTTTGTCTTCAGCAGTCGAGAACCATCCACAAAGGAAATCGACGGTCAGAATCTTACAGAGGAGATCGGCGAAATCCCGTCAGCTGTTAGATCTCGAGGAGTTGCGCCGGGGATAACCCTTAGTGTGAAGAGGGGGAGAATCAGAGTTTTCAAAGACAAGGAACTCTTGTATGAAGGAATCGTGATCCGCGATTTCTCGACTGGATTAGGACCGTCCGTCAGCAGGGACACGTGTCGAGAGATCCCGCAGAGTCGGGGATCGGGGAACTGAAAGTCCCGTGTACATGACAGCGGGAATCGCGATATCCCGATACGCGATTTCCCGACAGTGTTAAGGACCATAGTAAGGGACATGTGTCGAAAGATCAATCCTTGTAGGGAGACTACGCCAAGTGGCATCGGCATATCGCGAGCTCGGAGGTTCGTGAGTTGGAGCTGCAAAGATTTGTGTCCAGAGTTGCGAGGTCGCGAGAAGCGATATCTCGGCAACCGCTGGTCGACATGTGGGACCGCAAGTGGAAGAAAGGTGTCAGGTTTTCGCAACGGAAACAGACCGTTGACATGTCAACGACCATGAGCCATCGGGTTTCGGGGAATCGCAAGTCTCGGGGACTTGTGTATCGAGACATAAAAAATGCCGAAACAGCGACAGAGGTTCAGCTCAGGTCATATCAGAGGTGGTCGCATGGACCAGAGTCTAGCCAGGAGGGCTAACCCATACACGAGCTCATCGGAGAATCGATGATCGGGAGTTCAACGGGTCAAGAACTCTTGACAACGGGGAATGCAAAACCCCGAAACCCGATACAGAGTTGGGAAACGGTCTCGGTGAAATTTAGTAGATCATGAGGAATGGAGAAAAGACCTCTGGACTAGGTCGGGATTTCAATCGAGGATCCAAAGAGCCGTTTCGGCTCAGCAGAAAAGGAGAAAGAGGGTGGGTGAAGCCTCGCGTCACTCATTTATTGCAGAATATGAAGGTCCCGGCTGAAATTGACCCAGGACGGTCCCTTGTATCGGTTCTCTTCAGGAAAGCCACGCTGAGTCTCCAACTCACCAGAAAAACCTGCATACGCCAGTTCAATATTTAAAGGGCTCAGCTACCCCCTGGCACGAGCCATGCTGAATTAAAGAGGCGCATAACAGGGGAGCAGAGGGCAGATTTGATTGAGGCAGACTGACAACCCATCCTGATAGAGAAGCTCCTCAACATTAAGCATTGAATTCAAGATATGATCGCGCCTCGAGGGCCGGAGTCAGTCCCAAGTATATGTAGGCATTTTTTCCATTTTTGTAGGGATCGATGGTTGAGCAGAGCTCCCGGGGTTGTAAAGTTTTAACGAAGCACTGTTAATCTGATTATGTATGAACTTCTGAGACATCTTGCCTTATGAATGCCAGTTTCTTTCACGCTTTTTTTTACACTGTGTTAGAGCAACTCGGAATTGGAGGATCCAGTCGAGCTGTAGCTATTATAGGATGATGTTGTAATGGATCACTGTAGTAGTTGCACTGTCTCTATTCAGTTATTGTGATTTCTCTGTGCTGAGAGACTTGGAATTGGCGGATCCAGTCAAGTCCCCTTTCAGTTTCTTGAGACCCTAAACCAAGAGGATCTTGCATTCAGAGTCTTTCTTCTGCAAACTGCTGTAAGCCTGTTGCCCAAAGCCGTTTGTTCACCCTTCTTATCAAGTCTTCCACCTATTCACCCTTAATCAACCCACTGGCTGAAGTTAGGATTCCATACCTCCTTTTTTCTTTACGTACCAGACTCAGTCCCTGAGTTAGAGTGATACCTCCTCGAGCCATTTTCTCCATTTGGTCACCCCTGATAAAAAAATCGTGACATTAAACTGATGAGTGTCGGGCTCTGCTCCTGCAAGCAATCCATGAGTGACTTCCGACGCTAACATTTCTTACACCGTTGCCGGGGACGAAGTTGGATATTTTCCCCGGGATTGAACGACAATGACTAATTGATTCTGAAGGTGCATCAGAAATCAGAATTATCAAGATTGCTACTGTGCACCTGGTGACTCCATTGTGATGACTCTGCTGGAAAGGACCTGCTCTATCAATTGTGGCTTTCAGAGGCAGACACACGTGGTCTCATCCACAGCTACCCCTAGCTACGCCTGAAACCGATCCTGAGGTGGTTCTCAGAAAAGGAAAGGCCCCTGAAGAAGAAGCTTCCACCGCAGAAACATGTAATCCACCATCTCCTTCTGTAAGAACTCTGTTTTCTCCCCCTCAGTTTCTTGATAGACCTACTTCACAAGTTTCCCGTTTCCTGAATTTTGGAAGTGTTCTCGCTGAGTTTTCCCCTCCTGGTCTAGGATTGGAGGGAGAAATCCTTGTCACTCCCTCCTCTTTGAAACACCTCTTGTTTCCTACCCCACTCCGAGATTCATTCCCTGTACCCCCTTTGCGAACTCCTTCTCCTCCAAGTTATCCTCCACCTAATATTCCTATGGCCAGAGGAAATCCCCCTATGACCGAAATAGAGGTCATCATAGCCGCTAGATACGCTCCCCTCGTGCTACCACAACCTCTCAATAATCTCCCAGCAGAAGGGTACCTTAAGTAGTTGCCCAAGTTTACAGGCGAGGGGGATATAACTGCTGAAGAGCACCTAACAGCCTTTTATACTTTCGCAGATGATAATGTTATCATGCACATAGACATATGGATGAGAATTTTTGTCCATAGTCTCCAAGGAGAGGCTAGGAACTGGTTCAGGGCCTTGCCTCCTGGATCTATTGATGGGATCATAGCTCTAGATAATGCCTTTTTGAGGCAGTGGGGAGATAAAAAAGACTTCATGTATTATATGACAGAGTTTGGGTCATTGAAGAGAAAAGAAGGAGAGTATGTTTCTGACTTCTCTAAAAGATTTAGAAAAATGTACAACAAAATTCCTGCCGAGATGAAACCCTTCGAAGCTTCCGCAAAGATCACTTACTCCAGCGCCTTCGATCCTGATTTCTTCCTACTACTAAGGGAGAGAAGAGCTGCTACGCTGGCGCACATGCAAGACGCAGTCGTGGAGGTAGAATCCAATATATTGGCTGTCAACCGACTCAGGAACGCCGGTGATAGGAATACTCCCAAGAACAGGCCTAAAACTTCCTCATCCAGTCCCTCTCCCCTACCCCATCAGACAGATGAGATAGCTAGAATGCTAAAATCGCTTGCTACCAAGATAGAAAGGTTGGAATTAGAAGGGAAGCCCATGTACAAGAATCCACAGAACACTGATAATAGAGGTTTCAGACGACCTGCTAACAATGTGCCCCAGGTTTTCCCGAGGGAACAAAGGGGAAAAGACAGAGACGATCAAAGGGTCCAAACCCCCCTCCAAAACAACCTAGTTGATCATGAGGAAAGAGATGAGATAGATGAGTTTGGCCCAGAAATTCACTGTATTGAAGAAACCCCTCCTTTTCCCCACTTGACTCAGTCTGCGTACGAAAGATCTTTGATGAGCATTTAGATCCATGAGTTAGGGAAGGGAGAAAGGGCTAGTCACACTCCTAACAGATATAACCTCTGGTCGAGAAGGAAAGAAGGAGACTTCGATAGCTCAGACCAGCCCCTCATAGAAGATAGGCCTACTAAAGCGAAAATAGCCACAACTAAAGAAAATAAAACTCAGAGTGCTTCGTCGGCAGCCAAAGAGCCTGCCACTGAGGTAAGAGAAGCCCCTAAACCTACCCCCTCCTTCAATTTTGAGCATGAGATTCAGAAGATTAGGATTCCTGTACCTCTCTCTGAGCTGGTTAAAAATGAAGACTTCAAAAGGTCCCTCTCCAAGTTGCTACAATATGAATCCCCCCAGCCTCCCTCTGACTCAATAAACCTTCAAGAAGACAAGCCTGCAGTTGTCTTAGGGCCCATGGTAGAAGATAGAGTTGATTCATCCCCTCCCTTCTACACATCCCTGAATATACACGATAAAGTACTGCACAACTGCCTCATGGACTCAGGGGCTTCCCATAATCTTATGCCCAAAATAGTAATGGAGGAGCTGGGATTAGAAGTGACCAGGGCCTACCATGATTTATACTCTTTTGATTCAAGGAGGGTGCAATGTATGGGAGTCATCAAGGACTTGGTGGTTTCGTTGTTTCAACTGCCCATGAAGAGTATGGTCATGGACATTGTGGTAGCTGACGTTCCTCCCAAGTTTGGCATACTGTTGTCAAGGTCTTGGATTAAAAGACTTGGAGGAACGTTACAGATGGACCTCACGTATGCTACCATCCCAGTGTTCGGAGGGGAGCATAGAAGGCTATACAGGGAATCCCAACTGGCCTACATAATCAGTGATGAAGCCAACCCTACCAATCACCCCATCTTTGCCTTGGATACTGATTTAGGCTCTAGTTTACTGCAGCTCACCCATGCCCTTGAGCCTCTTTTGAAACTCAGAAAGCCACCCATTGTTTCCTCCGAAGTTCCTCCCGCCATCACCCCAATCTGTAAAATGTATTTTGATGGAGCCTGTTCCCGAGAAGGCGCTGGAGCTGGAGTGGTTTTTGTGTCACCTGCTCAGGAGACCAGATCTCTGTCATACAAATTAGAATTCGAAGCTACCAATAATGTGGCAGAGTATGAAGCTCTTATACTAAGATTAAGAGCCGAAAGGGAAATGGGAATTCATGAGATAGCAGTGTTCGGAGATGCCGAGTTGGTAGTCCAGCAGGTTAGAAGCACTTATCAGGCCAAGCATCCTCGACTCAGGAGTTATCAAAATGAGGTATGGGACCTAATTGACAGTTTCTTCTCAGCGTTCAACATTTCTTTTATCCCAAGAGAAGAAAACACAGTGGCAGATTCTTTGGCTTCATAAGCAAGCATTTTCAAGGTCCCCTTACCGCCCAAACTAAGGTATGATGTAGAAGTAAAATACAAGCCCTCCATACCCGACAATGTCAAGCATTGGAAGGTGTTTGAGGATGATCTTGAGCTAAAGAAATTCTTGGAGACTATCGAAGAATTTTCAGAGATGCATATCGACCAAGATTCCATCTTTGAGGAAGAGTTTGATGGGGGTGAGTTGCTGAGTAAAATAGCAAATCACAACATTATTCAATTGCCTGGCAATCACATCCCGAGGGGACTAGTCCCATTGGAAAAATTGTTCGATGGGAATGACGTGGCAATAAAGGGAAGATTTTTGGGTGATGATGCTGACACAACCGAGTGCAACATTGGCACACCAGAAGAGCCTAAGTTTGTAAAGCTGTCAACGAGTTTGACCAAGGAGCAGAGGATTGAGTATACCGAGTTGCTGAGAGAGTTTGCTGATGTGTTTTCATGGACCTACAAATACCTTAAGATGTATGACACATCTGTCATTGAGCACAAGATCCCATTGAAAGGAGAGGCTAAACCATTCAGGCAGAAGCTGAGGCAGATAAATCCCATATTGCTACCTATCACGGAGAAAGAAGTGAAGAAATTGTTAGATGCCCGAATCATTGTCCCATTGAGGTATTCTGAGTGGGTGGCCAATTTGGTTCCAGTAAGAAAGAAAAGTGGGGAAATCAGACTCTGTGTTGATTTCAGGAACTTGAATAGAAGCTCAAAGAAAGACAATTATCCCCTGCCCAACATGGAACACATATTGCAGACGGTCACTGGTGCATCTAGGATATCCACGATTGATGGTTTCTCTGGTTACAATCAGATATCAGTCATGCCTGGGGACAGAGAAAAGACAACTTTCACCACTCCTTGGGTTACATTCATGTATGCCAAAATGCCTTTCGGATTGATGAATGTTGGAGCAACTTTTCAGCGAGATATGGATATATAGTTCATAGGGGAGAAGGATCAGTTTGTGGTAATCTATCTGGATGATATCACAGTCTTCTCCAGGACAGACAAGGAGCACTGCTGCCACTTGAGAAAGGTCTTCATGAAGTGTCGGAGGTATGGCTTATCCTTAAACCCCAAAAAATCCTTGTTTGCTATGAAGGAGGGGAAGTTGCTAGGCCATATAGTATTAGCAGAGGGAGTAAGGATTGACCCTAGCAGGGTGGAAGCAATTCAAACCCTATCACTTCCCAGATCTAAAAAAGAGGTTCAGGCATTTTTGGGGAAGATAAATTTTCTAAGGAGATTCGTCTCAAATTTTGCTGAGCTGGTGAAACACATCACAACCATGCTCAGGAAGGGAAATGAAGTAAAATGGACCACTGAACCCAGGGAATCTTTTGTCCAAATAAAGAAGCCGTTGATTGAGGCACCTGTGCTAATCAGCCCTGATTATTCCAAAGATTTCTTGATATTTTATTTTGCTTCCTGTGATACAGTAGTGGCAATTTTGTTGCAGAAAAATGATCAAGGGAAAGAGCAACCTATTGCCTTCTACAACAGGGCATTAAGAGATGTAGAACTTCGATACAAGATCATGGAAAAGCAAGCCTATGCATTGGTGAAAGCTCTCAAATCTTTCAGAGTCTATGTCTTGCACTCAAAGATCATTGCATATGTCCCTTCGACCTCTGTGAAGGACATTCTTATACAACCCGACATGGATGGGAAAAGAGGTAAGTGGATTTCCAAGATTCTAGAATTTGATCTAGAAATTAAGCCCACCAAGTTGATAAAGGGACATGGTTTAGCCAAATTGCTAACTGAATCCAACTGCAAAGCCTCGGGGATTAACTTCGTCAATGAGCAAGCTGAGTCATCCAACAAGCATTTTCTGGGTGCCTTACCACTAGCAGCCTGCGATTGGTATAAGGATATATTGTATTTTCTGCAAGAACTAAAGCCTCCTGATGGATTGGGAAAAAGCAAGGCGAGAGCTCTAAAGCTCAAGGCGGTCAAATATTGCCTCATTGACCAAACCCTGTATTGGAAAGACCCCCTAGGGTTATTATTAAGATCCCTGGATCCACAAGAGGCCCAGAAGGTTATGTTTGATTTCCATAGCGGTCTCTGCGGAGGTCATCATTTCTGGAAGACCACAACTCACAAGGTCCTCCGGGCTGGGTACTATTGGCCCACTTTATTCCCTGACGTCTGAAGAGAAATTAGAGCTTGCATCAAATGCCAGAGGTTCTCAGGAAAGCAACAACTCAAATATCTGCCATTAAATCCTGTAGTAGTTTCAACACCTTTTCAGTAGTGGGGATTGGACTTCATTGGAGAAATTCATCCTCCCTCAAGTGGCCAGCACAGATGGATCCTCACTGCGACAGATTACTTCACCAAGTGGATAGAGGTTATTCCCACCCGAAGCACGTCTCACAAAGTAATTATCAGCCTCCTGGAGGATGTCATGGCTAGATTTGGTTTCCCTAGCAGAATTGTCACTGATAATGCCACCCCCTTCAGGTCTGAGCCTTTGGTCAAGTTCTATGAACAGTTTGAGATTTCACTGATTCACTCTACCCCCTATTATCCTCAGGGAAATGGACTGGCGGAATCTTCCAATAAAGGTTTGATCAAGCTCATTAAAAGATTATTGGAAGACAATAACAGGGCTTGGGATGCAAAACTTAAATTGGCTCTATGGGCTGACCGAGTGACAACAAAGAAGTCCCTAGGCATTTCACCCTTCCAACTTGTTTACGGAACAGAGGTTGTTTTCCCTACTCAGCTCGCCTTACCTGTGGCGAAATTCCTCCAGGACCTTGAAGAAGAGCCTGACCATATGGTCAGAAGGATTCATCAGATGGTGGAAGTGCAGTAAACCAAGGAACAGGTCATGAATAGGGCTCACGATCATCAGCAAAATATCAAGCAGGCTTTTGACAGAAGGGTCAAGAAAAAGGAGTTTGAGGTCGGAGACTTGGTATTTAAATGGGACACACCCAGACAGGATAAAGGCAAGCACAACAAGTTCGATGCCCTCTGGATCGGCCCCTTTAAAATCTCTGAGATTTTCTCCAACAACACCTATGGGTTGCAGGATCTGGAGGGTGAAGAGGTTTTCAACAGCCCAGTGAATGGGCATTTCCTGAAAAAATGTTTTATTTGAGCCTTAAACGACTCCTCTGTTTGTAAATATTATCTTTTACTTCTTTGATTATTTTCTTCTTGTATGTTTTCAGCTTAATAAATGACTCCATAGCCCAACATCAAGGCACTGAAGCTGTGGAATGAGTTCTTAGAGCATCGCAGGGATGACTCTATCCCCCATGGAGCCTAATGTTAGCGATATTTCTTGTCTCGGGATTAGGTGCACCCAGGTCTGCAGTTTGCACAGGAAGCACTTGAGCATATCGTGAGATAATCCCATCTAGTAGTAGCAATTCAAGCAAGCGAGCAGGCAAAGTTTTGTTTTCAGCAGTCGAGAACCATCCGCAAAGGAAATCGACGGTCAGAATCTTACAGAGGAGATCGACAAAATCTCGTCAGCCGTTAGATCTCGAGGAGTTGCGTCGGGGATAACCCTTAGTGTGAAGAGGGGGAGAATCAGAGTTTTCAAAGATAAGGAACTCTTGTATGAAGGAATCATGATCCGTGATTTCCCGACCGGATCAGGACCGTCCGTCGGTAGGGACACGTGTCGAGAGATCCTGCAGAGTCGGGGATCGGGGAACTGAAAGTCCCATGTACATGACAGCGGGAATCGCGATATCCCGATACGCGATTTACCGACAGTGTTAAGGACCATAGTAAGGGACAGGTGTTAGAAGATCAAGCCTTGTAGGGAGACTACGCCAAGTGGCATCGACATATCGCGAGCTCAGAGGTTCGTGAGTTGGAGCTGCAAAGATTTGCGTCCAGAGTTGTGAGGTCGCGAGAAGCGATAGCTCGAAAACAACTGGTCGGCATGTGGGACCACAAGTGGAAGACATGTGTCAGGTTTTCGCAACGGAAACAGACCATTGACATGTCAATGACCATGAGCCATCGGGTTTCGGGGAATCACGAGTCCCGGGGACTTGTGTATCGAGACATGAAAAATGCTGAAACACAGACAGAGGTTCGACTCAGGTCATATCAGAGGTGGTCGCATGGACCACAGTCTAGCCAGGAGGGCTAACCCATACACGAGCTCATCGGAGAATCGGTGATAGGCAGTTCAATAGGTCAAGAACTCTTGACAACGGGGAACGTGAAACCCCGAAACCCGATACAGAGTTGGGAAACGGTCTCGGTGAAATTCAGTAGATCATGAGGAATGGAGAAAAGACCTGTGGACTATTTCGGGATTTCAATCGAGGATCCAAAGAGCCATTTTGGCTCAACAGAAAAGGAGAAAGAGGGTGGGTGAAGCCTCACGTCACTCATTTATTGTAGAATATGAAGGTCCCGGTTGAAATTGACCCAGGACGGTCCCTTGTACTGGTTCTCTTCAGGAAAGCCACGCCGAGTCTCCAACTCACCAGAAAAACTTGCATACGCCAGTTCAATATTTAAAGGGCTCAGCTACCCCCTGGCGCGAGCCATGCTGAATTAAAGAGGCGCATAACAGGGGAGCAGAGGGCAGATTTGATTGAGGCAGACTGACAACCCATCCTGATAGAGAATCTCCTCAACGTTAAGCATTAAATTCACGATATGATCGCGCCTCGAGGGCCGGAGTCAGTCCCAAGTATATGTAGGAATTTTTTCCATTTTTGTAGGGATCGATGGTTGAGTAGAGCTCCCAGGGTTGTAAATTTTTAACGAAGCACTGTTAATTTGATTATGTATGAACTTCTGAGACATCTTGCCTTATGAATTCCAATTTCTTTCATGCTTTTGTTTACACTGTGTTAGAGCAACTCGGAATTGGAGGATCCAGTCAAGCTGTAGCTATTATAGGATGATGTTGTAATGGATCACTGTAGTAGTTGCATTGTCTCTAATCGGTTATTGTGATTTCCCTGCGCTGAGTGACTTGGAATTGGTGGATCCAGTCAAGTCCCCTTTCAGTTTCTTGAGACCCTGAACCAAGAGGATCTTGCATTCAGAGTCTTTCTTCTGCAAACTGTTGTAATCCTGTTGCCCAAAGCCGTTTGTTCACCCTTCTTATCAAGTATTCCACCTATTCACCCTTAATCAACCCACTGGATGAAGTTAGGATTCCAGACCTCCTTTGTTCTTTACGTACCAGACTCAGTCCCTGAGTTAGAGTGATACCTCCTCGAGCCATTATCTCCATTTGGTCACCCCTGATAAACAAATCGTGACATTAAACTGATGGGTGTTGGGCTCTACTCCTGCAAGCAATCCAGGAGTGACTTCCGACGCTAACAGTTTCATAGTCCATGACTGGGGGATTATCTTTGAATTTTTCCCCTTGGTTCTGGTGAGGTACTTATGCGGGAAGAACATGTTATAGGCTTTGTGATCGTCGAGGTTGAAGTCGCTAAACTTCAATGCTGCATTATTATCTTGGTCTACTTGAACTATGCGTATCCCCTTCGGGAGGTATGCAGTGACCAAGGTGTAGTCGAAATATCTGGGCACGTTGTCCTGATTTATTGTGCCTCTCAGAGGTGGTAGATAGGTGGGTAAGATGGTTGGGATCAATTCAACATTCGCTAGATCATCCCTATGCTTGGTTTTCTTTTCATTGGTTGGCCGGGATGGTTTGGCTCCTCAAGCAGTGGACAAAGAGGCTGGTAGTATTCTCGTCGACGATGCTTGTATACCTATAGACATCGACATGACTCTTTCAGTCATGAGGTCAATCAAAAATTCCTCAACAACTTTCTCTACAACTCTCAACTCGCCCGACATACACGCTTGGGGTTAACAATCTTAGGTTCGGGGGGTAGCTTAGACACAGTAACGAGATAGAGATCAAAAGAATGATGATCACTGTATAAACTCAACTTAGTCTGTGGGCTCAAATTCTCAATTGGAAAAAGTATTCTCGGTGTGTGGCGCGGTGGGATAAATAGGTAACTCAACAACAGGTCGCTTGCAATGGGTATGGAGCCTTCATTAACTTGGTTCTGTCTGTTATGGCACAGTCCCAACGGTCGGATGGCGAGATGGATGGACATAAATGGATTTCTATCCATTCAGAGCATTGATCTAATGGTTATAATGTCCCCAATGGATATATTGCTTCATCATGGCGAAGTGCCATGTGTTTTTGTTCGGATATCTCGACGAAGCTCCAATTTTGAAAATTTTCCTTCTACGAGGTTCCCTCTGGAATATTTTGCAACTTGTCGATCTTAGCTTTCTTTTTACTTAGATTTCTATCCTTCTTTCCAGTGAGTTTCATCTCGGTATTCCTTTTTCCATTCTGATCCTTAGCTTCTTCTGGCATAGTTACTTCACACTGTTGAGACTCCTTCTTAAGATTCAAGGGTAACCCTTCTTCTTCATCTAGAATAGGTACTTCAATGTTTAGTGGTTCTTCTAGTGTTCTTGCAACTTCGACATCTGGGTTTTTGGTGTTAAGTAGCTTTGATCTGTTCTTCTGTTCTTCAATCAAGTGTGTGATCCTTCTAGTCATGAATTCTTTTAACTCTTGCTTCTTATGTTCTAAAACTTCTTCTTCTTCTTTCCTCCTGGCCTGATCTCTTTCAATCCAAGGTTTTCCTAGTAGCATGGTAGACGAGGCACTGTTCTCGTTGAATTTAACAATATCAAAATATTCCCCTGTCGAAGTTCCATTGGCATTCATAGGTAGCCGAGTGAGCTTTCCACATAGGTTTATCAACTTTCCTTTGAATATTCCTATTCCTCCTAATGAAGGAATCATAGCAGGTCTTCCTATAGCTTCCCAAGTTCTTTCTATCATAATATTCACCTATGTTTCCTCATCCAGAACAAAGTCAACGTTGAAGTTTCCTATTCTTTCTTCAAGGTATTATTTTTCTTTGAAGATCTCTGATAAGTTGACATTTCGGTGATCATTCAGGGTTTCTCTTATTTGTAGCAATACTCTCTCTGATTCTTTCTGGGGTTCTGTCATAATCTTAGTTTCTAGATCTGCCTTAGGGTTTTCTTGGTTCATATTCATTCTTTCAACCTTAGCAATCATTCTAGGGAAATCCAAAACTTCATGGTCCATAAATTTACAAAAATGAAAACTAGGTCTTCTTCCACGACATTCCTTAGCAAGATGTCCCGGTTTTCTGCAATTGTAGCAAAGAGTTAATCCTCTCTTTATCTTAAATGATCCCCAACCTTTCTTTTAACATATATAAATGGATCAAATATAGTAGGTTCAAGTACTAAGAATGTCTATATATGTTAGATCTAACATCCATATTCATCATAAGCACCAAGCATCAACAAATCTATCTATCTATATTTATCCATCACTTAGAAAATAACACATAAATACATCAGAACATTACACAGAGCAGAATAACACAACATTTACGTGGTTCAACCCCACCCTGGGGATACGTCCACCGACTCTTCTTCTTTAATAGCTTCTTCAATGGGTTAAATTTATAGAGCCTCAAAAAACCTACTCCGCATAGAACAGAATATCTGCGCAACTCGCTAGATCTTTCTTCCTTGCGTTCCAGCACAAAGCCTTTCACAGTCTTGCTACAACTACTTGCACCTAGCTCTGCAAGTCCCTCCCAGTATGCATAAAGCATTTACAAAATCTACTTGCACTTAGAACTTAGCTTATTGGCCTTCCATCACACATATATTCTCTCCCTTTGCTTATATTTCCTAGACATCTATATATACATACAAAATAGGCCTAATCATGTGTAAAACCCACGGGCCGACATCCCATTCCCGTTACATATTCCCAAATCCCAAAAAGGACCCAAAAAGGGGTCGAGATCCCATGATCTATGCTTCATCTTGTGCTCTGTCTTTGACAAGCTATCAAAGTCCCAAAATAGGTCAACTTGACCAAGGATCTCCCAAAACTTGGTCAAGGGACAACAAATAACTCCAGTGTCAAAGACTCCTTACAGAATGAGTACACCAGAGCTCAAGGAGTTGAAAATGAAAATTGAAGAACTTCTGAAGAAGGGGTATATACACCCAAGTGTGTCACCTTGGGGTGCCCCATTCTTGTTCATGAAGAAGAAATATGGGACATTAAGATTGTGCATTGATTTCAAACAGTTGAATAAGTGACTGTAAAGAACAAGTATCCTCTGCCAAGGATTAATGATCTCTTTGATCAATTGAAGGATGCAAAGATATTTTGAAAGATAGATCTTAGGTTAGGATACCATCAGGTAATTATTAAAGAGGAATATATCAGCAAGACCGCCTTTAGGATAAGGTATAGTCATTATGAGTTCATAGTGGTGCCATTTGGGTTGTCAAATGCACCAGTTGTTTTCATGTGCTTAATGAATGATGTTTTCCGAGAATATTTAGACAAGTTTGTCATTGTCTTTTTGGATGAAATCCTTGTATATTCCAAGTTAGAATAAGAGTGGGAGGCGATGCATCGGGCATCTTCACTGTTAAAAATATTTATAACGCTCTTCTTCATCCGCTTGACTATGACTATGACAACGTTTGGATTCAAAAATTGTGGAAGTGACCATTACAACTCAAAATAAAACTTTTCATATGGCTGTCAACAAAAGAAAAAGTCCTTACGTGGGAGGCACTCCAGAAGAAAGGTTGGGAAGGTCCGGGGGTCTATAAACTCTACAATTTCTACTTAGAAGACATTCATCATCTTTTAATCCATTGCAACTTCACAAAGGCAGTTTGGCAGCACCTGCACAATCATTTTTCTCTAAAAATACAGTGGAATGGATCCACAGTCTCAGACTATTTTACTATGTGGTCAATTGAAAAATCAGTCCTAGTCAGTTTGGCTTCCATTGCTTGCTGGCATTTATGGATTAAGAGAAACAAGGTGATTTTTGAAGATTGTTCCCCCTCTCTTTCCTCTGTAGTTCATAGGATTGTGGATTATTTCTCTTGGTAACCGACTACACAAAAAGTCTTCCCAAACAGAGTTTGTGAGATATCTCAAGATGAGGGATACACTTTGGCTTGTTTTGATGGTGCTGCACAGTCAAACGGTAATTGTTGGGGAGCGAGCGGTTTTTTCAAGACCCATTCGTCGAGGATTACAAAGTGGTTCATAAATTGCGGCGCTGGATCAAATACAAAGGCATAACTCATGGGGTTATGGGTGACTCTCACCCTAGAAACAATTTGGTTGATCAATAAATTACAATCCTTGGGGATTCAAAAGTTATTATCGACTGGATTAATCAAAAGGGTAACCTCCAAGCGATGAACATTGATTACTGGAAACAAAAAACGAAGGATTTGCCAATTTTTTTTAAAGATATTATTTTTCAGCATATTTATAGGGAACATAATAAAGAGGTCGACATACTTTCAAAGAGGGCGCTTAAAGAAATTGAAGGAAGGCTTTCGGTTTATCACTGGGACAATGGGGAAGAAAGCCCTCATTCATTCCTTAACATCTTTGAAGTGTGAGAAGGGTGAGGTCTTTGTGGAGTGAACACTGATTTCAAGTCACCTGCATAGAATTTTATGCCTCTTACAATTTTAAGCTTTCTTTTATTTGTTGATCAATTTTTTGAGCTATTGGTATTTATACCCAGAACTGTCAATTTCATGTACATTGGGATGATCTTTGGTATCGCTCAGGAACTATTATCTGATTTGTAAACAAATTTATACTCTATATAAATTTGAGATATTTTTTTCTTTGGAAAAGTCAAAAGAAGAGCATGATCATCATTTGAATATGGTGTTGCAAGTATTAAGGGAGCATCAGTTGTATGCCAAATTGAGTAAGTGCTCATTTTATCAGAAGCAAATTCTTTATTTGGGTCATATCATTTCAGAGGATGGGATAGAAGTGGATCCTGAGAAGATAGAATCCATTAGAGAATGGTTAGCGCCAAAGAATGTGACATAGGTCATATCATTTATGGGCCTTGCAGGCTACTATAGGAGATTTATTGAAGGATTCTCAAAGATTGCACACCCAATCACTTCCTTACAAAAGAAGGGCGTGGATTTTTAGTGGACATTGGATTGTGAAAAGAGTTTCCAACAATTGAAACAATTATTAACAAGTGATCCAATACTAAGGATTGCAGACCCAAATGAAGACTTCATTTTATGCACATATGCATGTAAATAAGGACTTGGTGGAGTCCTCAGTCAAAATGGGTTTGTTATATGTTATGAATCAAGGAAGTTGAAGGAGCATGAAAGACACTATGCCACTCGTGATTTGGAGTTGGAAGCCATAGTGAATGCCTTGAGGAAATGAAGACAATACCTCACGGGGAAAAGGTTTGAGCTAAGGACAGACCATAATGGTCTGAAATATTTATTTGATCAACCAACTCTAAATGCTAGGCAAAGCAGGTGGATAGAATTTCTAAGTGAACATGACTTTGATATAAAGAATATTAATGGAAAAGAGAACAAAGTGGCTGATGCAATTAGTAGAAGAGTGCATGAATTTCATGCTACATCCATTACCATGTACCAATCATATTTGAAACACAGAATTTTGGAGGCTGCAAATTTAGATTTGCAATACAAGGAATTAGTGGCAAAATTACAATAAGGTAATTTGCAACAGAAAATTGAAGAATACAAGCTAGATAATGATGAAATTCTCATGTACACGAGAAAAATTTATGTACCAAATTCCCAGGAATTGAAAAATATGATATTGAGAGAAATGCATAATGTACCTTATGCTGGGCACCCAGGTTCTTAGAAAACTATTGCAGCTATCAAGAGCCAATATTATTGGCTAGGCATGAAGAAAGAAGTTTCATATTTTATTGCCAAATGTTTGGAATGTCAAAAGGTAAAGGCTGAGCATAGACACCCAACTAGTTTTCTACAGCCATTACCCATTCCTGAGTGGAAATGAGAAGTTGTAACCATGGATTTCATCACCAAACTGCCCAGACCAAACAAACAACATGATTCTATCATGACAGTGGTGGATAATCTTACTAAAGCTGCCCATTTTATTCCAGTAAAGCTCACTCACAAGGCAACCAACATTGCTTATATTTATATGAGAGAAATTGCTTGATTACATGGCATACCCAAGAAAATTGTGTCTGACAGAGATCCAAAATTTACCTCAAAATTTTGGAAGGGATTATTTAATGGATTTGGAACAAATTTAAATTTGAGCACAATTTATCATCCATAATCTAATGGACAAACATAGAGGTTGAATCAAGTGATTGAGGATATGTTGAGGATGTATGTGATGGATAAACCATGAAAATGGGAAGACTACCTACACTTAGTATAGTTTTGTTATAAGAATGGGTACCAAACATCTCTAAAGACGAGCCCATTTGAGGAACTTTATGGTAGAAAGTGAAACACACTGGTAAGCTGGGATAACCCAATAGATAGAGCAATGATTGGACCGGATTTTCTCAGGGAAATGGAGGAGAAAATGTTGAAAATAAAACAAAATTTAAAGGCTTCCCAAGACAAGCAGAAAAGTTATGCCGAGAAGGGAAGAACTCACGGGGAATTTAAA
Source organism: Picea engelmannii (assembly GCA_009831015.1). Classification (NCBI taxonomy): domain Eukaryota; kingdom Viridiplantae; phylum Streptophyta; class Pinopsida; order Pinales; family Pinaceae; genus Picea; species Picea engelmannii. Next base: position 38,474 of record ML814568.1, on the reverse strand, counting down.
GTTGGGGACCATGTATTATTGAAAGTGAAAGCCAATAGAAGTTCCCTGAAGTTGGGAAATTGTTCAAAGTTGGCAGCTCGCTATTGTGGACCATTTGAAATCCTAGAGAGGATTGGTCTAGTAGCTTATATGATTACATTTCCTGCATCTATGTCTGTTCATAATGTATTCCAAGTATCATTGCTCAAAAAATATATACCTTATGCTAATCATCTTATTGATTGGAATGTGATTTAGGTGGAGAAAGAATGTGCTTTCCAAGTGCATCCAGTATGCATTCTGGACCGAAAAATCAAACAGATCCGGAATTGAGCCATAGGGATTGTAAAGCTCCAACAGACCTGGTATGGTCCTAAGGATGCTACTTGGGGGCATGAGGATGAAATGTGGGCAGAATACCTGCATCACTTTGAGGATTTTTGAAATTTTGTTATATATGTGTACATAATGCACTAAGGACAGTGCATAAATAAGGGCAAGGGATTGTAATATCCCTAGGCCAAACCCAATTGTAAATGTAAACACAAATGTACGTAAGTTGGTGAGCTGTTTTGATATTATTTTGTATGCACCTTTCATGGCATAGTGTGCACATGTATTGCGCAGTCAAATGAGGAAGTGTGCACAATCCAGGATACCACGCGCAACAACTTAAGTGTTCACGATTTTGAGGCCAGGGAGCCTTTGTGTATATGCTGTGTTTTATAGGCTGGTGAGACGGTTTTGTGATGATTAGGCCGGAGAGCCTATATATTAAAGGTTGGAGAGCCTATTTTTGTATATGTCTCATCATTAATATAAAATACATCACTGTGCACAGACCAACCACGATAAAAGAGTATGGGGGACTAAACTCCACTAGTTAGGGAAAGGGCGGGGGATAAAAGTAAAGGAAAAGGGGATAAGCTAGGGAGCTTAAGCCAAAAAGGAATATTATATTAAAGTATAAAGTATGTATAATTATTTTATTCTAAGTTATAAAGATGGGGACAAGTGGGCCAAAGTAGCTCCCAACATGACAAGTGTCAAGTTGGGGACATGCATACATATTGTTTGGAATTAGTTCATTTCCCATCATTCCTTTGATCATTAAGTCATCCATTATCCATTCCATCAGCATTCACATTCCCATTGATCTATCCTTCGTACCTTCATGTCATTGTACCTGAACCTGTATCCATACCGATACCTGTTTGTATACCTGGTTAGCTTGCGAGCTGGACTGAAGAAGCGGGTTGTGAGGCCCGTGAGATATTGAAGAGGTGGGTTGTCAGGCCTGTGAGAAATCTCTCTGGGTGAGATAATTGTTGGGAATTGATTTCTTGAAGGTGCTAAACTGCAACTACAGAGCTTTGAGACTTCCTGTCCGACCGGTTGTTGAAGCCTGAAAAGGAAGTGGGGAAGCTGAAGGACTATTGAGCAGAGAAGGGGAACACTTCCTAGGTTGGGATAAGCATGTGGGGAATGAGGGACTATAGGTTGTTAGTTTGAGTTGGCACCTGTGACAGAGTCTTTCCTGTTGTCTGTGATCCATTAGCCTGGTTAGGAATCCCTTTACCCGGGTGGAGTTTAGTCCCAGCTCGGGGGTGACCCATTGCTGAGAGTGATGAGTAGTGTGGTCTAAGGATGGGAGGTTCATGAAAGGTATGCACACAGTTGGTGATATTCTTGTCAAGATAAGTGTCAATTGTGTGATAAATTTACATTCTGCATTATTATTTACATGTTTGTTTTTATGGGTTTCTCCTATGTGTGGTTATAACTGTCTTTATATTCACGGGTATTACCTATATATGCTGCATGTATATGTTTACTATTATTTCATTATGAATTTGTGCATTTACATAACATATTTGTCTATTTACATTATATATATAAATTTCCGCAAGAGTTCTATGTGTATATGTTTTAATTGCATGCAATTCGGAAAATTTATGTGGCATATCTCAGTTGGATGTTGGGTATGTTACAATATGTTCCGCAGAGAGAATAAAATAGTTCTCTTGTGTATCATGCCTCGACATGGGTGGCCAGGGATGTTACATGTGAGAAGCACTAGAGTCTAGCATGGCATTGTGCAAAGTTTTTTCATGAATGTTTAAACTAACATAAAAAGGAGGTACAACACCACTTATAGATTTTCCATCAACTTTAGGCCCAAATAATAAATCTGGTTGATCATCAACAATGTTTACTGTGTCTGTACCCATATCTATCTATATGTTCATAGCTTTTATTACTTGTGATCTGTAAGCATTCTTATTCATTAACTATGTCAGAGGAACAAGGAGCTTGAATTTTTCCAATTCACTTTTCAGGTTGAATGAGGTTTGAGTTTTATTTTGATTAGGGAGATATGATTTTCTGGACAACATTCTTTTGTGAAGTATCTTGGGGCTGGATGGTGGAAGGAACATCAGTTTGAGTTTTTTTTGATACATAATCAGATGTTCTTTTAGTTGGGACCTCCGAGTTTTTCTTTGGGGGGCTATTAGGAAATTTCTTGGCAGGTGTATCTGTTGTCTTTCTAAAGTCGGAATATTTCTTGGTTGGATTATCATTGGACTTATTACTTCTCAGGTTATACTACCTATGAAATTCCATGATTGGATTTTCAAAATCTTGATGTTCTGATTCTTCCTCATCAACTTCAGTTTGTGAAAGAAGGAAATATCTTGTTCTTCTTGGGTAAGAAAAATAGAATCATTATCATTTATTCCCATAAGATTAATGTGAACATCATCAAGTCCCTCAATTGTTTCTTCCCCTTCATCAACATATTTTTCTTGGAAGCAAGGTCTAATCTATTGATCTGGGCCTCTTTGTTCTCGTTGTTCTCTAGGTTCTCTTTGTCTGATTTGGGGAGGATTTCTCCTAAAATTAGGATTTATGATTTGGGGACCAGGTTGATTTTATCTTGGTGGATTCCTATCACTGATGCCTAATATTTCTATAATTATTTCCATAGTTATGACTAAGGAGTCTATTTTTGTATCAACAGAAGAAGTAGATGGTTCATCTTTGATAGTTACTCTCATCTATGTTCTTTGTCTATCTCTCTTAGCTAACAGATTAACTTCTACACTCACAACACATATTTTCATTTCTTCCAAAGTTGCAGGGTTTCTGTCTCCCAGTTGATAGGACATGTAAGCATCAAAACCATCAGGGAATTTGATCAAAGCTAAGCCTTGAGGAGGTTTAATTCTTGTTGGAATTGAATTGTAAATATTGTTAAATCTAGTGCAATAATCTTGTACACTTTCCCCTTGGTTTCTTTTAATACTTTCATATTCAGATAATATTTGAAGTGGATTTTTCTTGACTTCCCATATATTGAGAAATGATTGGTGAAAAGAAGTAATATCATTAAGGCTAGCAGTTGGTAAAGATTTGAACCATTTCCTAACTTATCCATTTAAACTTTGGGCAAACAATCTCATTTTGGCATCTTCCTCATCTACTTCTTCCAGGTCAAATAAGTCATTCATCTTGTCAACATGTTGTTGGGTAGTCATGTTTCTAGTGCCATCAAACTAAGGAATCCTAATTTGATATTCCCGGGGCATATTGTGTAAGGGAGAAACCAAAACTAGGGAAGCATATCTTGCTGCCATGATTGGTGGAGGAGGATGGATACCAGGAAATCATGTGACAGGCTGGATGGTAACTTGTAAAGTTGTTGGAGAAGTGGTGGGATGTGTGGAAGAAGCAAAGCTGGAAGATATAGGATGAAGTAGTTGAGGATTGATGGATGATGCAGAGATGGATAGGGTAGAAATCTCAACAGACTGTTGAATGTAGGATTTATGCAAAGCTTGATCAAAGTTTGAAGTTAGATCTTGTAACTTCTCAAAATATTGAAGGATTTGCTGATCAAAATCTGATCTAGGAAAGTGTCTTTCAGTTGTTTTAGGTTGAAGGGTAGCTTGATCTAGAACTGTTTCATCTACAAAGCTATTAGATTTGGTTTTGAATAGGCTATTCTCAAATGGTAGATCAAACTGGATATCTTGGATTGTGACAAAATTCTTTGGAAGAGAGGTTGCCCTGGGAAGAGGAATACTACTCCCTTGAATTTTTGCTGAACTTATTTTTCTAATCAATTTTTCAGGGTTATCTACTACTTTTACAGGTTTTGGATTAGGATGAGATCTGGTGTGAATTATTTTTGGAGCCATAACTTAAACTTTTAGAAACCTAATTAAATATTTACAAATTTTAACAACCTCTGAACATTTATTTCTTGAAATTGTAAATCTTTGATTGTCCAGAAATAAAGTTTTCTTACTTAGGGAAGACAATTCATAAAGTTGGAAAATTTGTTCACTCCCAGTATGGTCGCCACTATGTTATCACTCTATAATTTCCATAGGTTGTAGAATAAATTGACAGAGGTAACTACCAAACCACTTTGGAAGCTGGGGCATAGCCTTGCAAACTTCAGAGAGGGATCACTCTATCAAATTTAGATTTGTTTGAGTTTTAAAATGTTAAGCTAGTTATGACATTTCAAATTTTGTTTGTTTGTTTAAAATAATTGGCTGAAAGGATGTTTAAATTTCTATTGGGCTATGGGGTCTGTATTTAAAGATGAGGATCAATTTCAGATTTTTATAAGGTTGTCTCCACAAGGCAAGGTAGTAATATTGTTGGCTCTATTTGAATCAAATGAAATGAATAAGAGGGAAAGAGGGGAATTCCACTAAGCATAGGAGCAACTAAGAATTCTTTCACTCAGTTTCAGATGAACAACATAAAGATCATTAAAAAACCAGATACATAGTATAATGAAATAAATTATTTTCTTTAGAATTTCTTTTAATGATTAGAATTTATAAAAACATGTAATGATCACAGATAATGAAAATACATTTGAAAAAGAAGGAAAGCACATCAACAACAATATGACACAAGAATCCTATGAATAAGCCTCTTTTATTACTGGTCGGTCCTTTGAGAAATTACACAATAGCTCCTGGGTGAAAAAATCAACCCATAATACTTCGAAGAGAGAATTATTTATAAAACTATTTACATCAGATCTTGTCATAAATGATCAAGATATTATGGAGGGATATCTAACTAACTAGATCTCTAAAATCCAAAATATAGGGATTTGTTGATTTGCTCGGATCCCTTGTGCTGATTTGGTGGAAGTGGTTGGTGACTCATCTCTTTGACTTTGGATGGATGCTCCATGTTTACTAGAACATCAAAATTGTCTCTACTCAATTAAAGCGCATAGATATTCCCACCTCTTTTTACCTAGGATAAAAATCTTGAGTAATTTCCTGTATATCTCATCCATTTCTGTGTACTTGGAAAAGGTAGGATTAGTGATGAAGATATACTAAATCTCATGCTGAATAATCAAGTCTAACTGTAATTTTTCTAAGAAATATTTACCAGTAATGCTTCCCTACATCCCTGCAAACTTTGAACTGTCATTTTCCACTGCACTCATTTTCTATTTGTAATCAGGTAAAGTGATCAATTTGTCATTAAGGACTAACAATCCAGGAAGGCCTTTCTTGCATAGAATCTCAAACTTATTGAAAAACCTCTTCACACCTATGTCCATTAATTGAGTTTTTTCTTCCATCTGCAACATCAATCCTTTCTTGGTCAGGACCTTCTTGATCTCAAGGATGGTCTCTATTATGTCCTCAATTTCTAGTTCTTCTAACTCCTGCTTGTTTTTGGAGCTTAGAAATCTGATGAGTTCACTGGCCTATGTGGGTCTTTCTCCTAACTCTTCCCTGATGATCTCAATTTCTCCTTTGGCCTTCTGTACTAATTCATTCTATTCAAATATGATCTGTATGGATGGACATATTTCTGACATTGACTTGTTGATATTTACCCAAATATTTTCCTTAGCTTGGGATAACGTTTTTGCCATGGCAGTCTCTTTCTTTAGTTGTTGTAACTTTTGACTAAGCCTTTGAGACTCATGAATATCTTCCCGGTGACAGGCATGGAACATTGAATTCAATTCCAACAATTTATTTACCTCTTCCTTTAGCTTCCTGATCTCTTACCCTTTGATGGACATGTCTTCCATGGATTTTACAAGTTTGTCAGATGCATCTGAAACTTGTACTGGGATTGTTGATGGAATTTCTGTTGATGTAGATGCTTCTGATGTTCTGATTCCTTTCAGATGGACTACCTCCAGTGGGATCATGGACATATTCACACTCTATTCCTTTTTATTTATCAATTAATCCATTGCTTCTTCCATTTCTCTTATTTGTGCATTTTGTTCCATGATTAGCTTCAACATTTATTCTTTGCGGTCTTTAGTCTCAACCACTTATTTGGCTTGTGAATATTATGTAGATGGAAGCTTCATATGATTTCTCAGAGATTCTATATCAACATTCTTCTTTTTTAATAACTCCTTTGTTGCCTTGATATTTGTTGGGTCATACCCAATCTTCAACACCAATTCTTCTAATGATTTGATTTTGTTGTCTTTGGCTAAAGAAGAAATTTTCTATAGCTTCAATTGGGACTGAATATTGTTCAAGGACACCTGAAAGTTTGAAGCAGTCATTGAGGTAGTTTTCAAGGTAGATAATATCATCTCTCCTATATACCTATGCATTTCCATCTGGTCCACTAGATGGACATCCTTTACATCAAACTCAAAGGCAATCTTCTTGTAGTCTGCAACTATTTTAGGATGGGGAACTTGTGCTTATAAGAATTCCATTTTCATTCTTCCTCTTTCTGTGTCAAAGGCTGACATCAACCTGTGTTGAGAAGTGGAGGTCTTCTTCTAGAACTAATCATGGGTGTTGTTGTTGAGGATATCACTTCTTTGCTTGATCTGTTTGTACCTGTAAAAAATGTTTGACTATGTTTTCCCATGAGTTGATTCAGTTGTCAGAGTAGTATCTGTTTGTCTTTGAGATGTTGGTGATGATGTAGACACTATAAACTAACTTTATGAAATGGATGAAGAGTGTGGTCCCTCCATGACTATGGTGGATTTCATTTCTCCTTCCTCAAGCAAATCTGGTGCATGACTAGTCTTGGCCCTATTTCTGTAAACTTGGGAGTCCTCGACTGATACCTCTGTGAATAAAGGAGAAACCTCCTTTCTTACTCTCTTCTATGTTTTCTTTTGAGGTGTGTTAGTATGTGAAGCAGTGACAAGGGCAAATTGTTCTTGTGTTTCTGGTAATGTGTTCTCCTGCCACTTTGTCTAGTTCTTATATTTCTCCACCTCTGGCTTCTGTGTGTGAGCATAAGGAGTAATTCTCTGTTTAAATCTAAGTTTAGAGATGACACCAAATGGTCTATATGCCCAAGTGGAACTCTGAGTAAACCTCATCTATTTCAAGAGGTTATCTACTTCTTCTCCTGCTGATATGCTATTGCAGATGAAAGGGCCAACCTGAGTCTTGATTCTGAGTTGTTGCTTCTTCTTTGTTGCAACAAAGAGAATGCCATCTGAATTCACCATATGACTTATGTATTCTAGTGCAAAAATCCTCACAGGGAGGTATTTGGGCAATCTATAAGGTGGCAACTCACACCCATACACTCTTATCTCTATGTGGTTTTGTTATAAATACCAATCCCCTGTCTTAGCTAGATTATAAAGGTGCAGGATTCTCTGAATTGCTTCATTGATTCTCAACTTTGTGTTGTTGTTCATCATGAAAACAACTGGGTGATAAAATTGGTCTATGAAGTCCTTGAAACTGTACTATGTTGAATTTTTTCTCACCAATGAGGTCCATGAGGTCACTGACTGTGGGATCCCTTCATGATTTAATTTCTGAAGTGCACAAGGAAACCTGTTTGACTGAAAAAACAAGAACATGTAAAACAAAACTGAGGAATATCTGAACATTCATTCAGTAGGAAACCTGAATAGATTATCATGAATGTTATCAGCCAGAAACTGGCTGAAATTAAATTTAATTGGGACTCTTTCTTCTGTGGAAAATATAGATAGAAAACTTAGGATAGGTTCATCTACACATTCATCTGAGTAATATACTAACATGTAAGAAAGTGTGGAAATAATTTGATTCACTTTGATATTAAAGATGGAGGATGAATAAGGGGGATTTTTCTTGGGAAATTGGGCGTCTTCTCGTAGAAAAATATAAAAAATCTGGGCTCTTTGGGGGAAGGTGAGCTTCTGGTATAGGTCATTTAGGGATTCAATGGAAAATGGGATTATAGAGTCCTTTCTTGGGATTTGTAGCATCTGGTTAATGATTTCATAGGTGACTGTGAATAGGGTTTCGCCAGAGGAGGAAACAATGGCCCTTTGGC
>ML814568.1:7813-28593 GCA_009831015.1 Picea engelmannii | reverse complement strand
ATAACTATCCTATTAAGGACTTGGTAGGTTAGAGATTTATTCCAAGTCCTATATAAGACTTACCAATCCTTCAATAACTTTGTAGTCCCTTATTCAAGAAGACTAAGGTATTCACTCTTTACCATTTGGGTGATGGTTTGCTTCATGTAAACTTTCCATTTCAATGGTATAAGGTTTCACTTGGCTCAAATCCATTTGACTGCATAGGGACTTCCTTTAAGAACTGAGGCATTTTGATATCCATCTCGAGGTACCTTTGGTTGTTCTCCCAATACGATTTTCATGGCTTGCAAGCTTCCCAATTCAAGGACTTGCAGTTCTCATGTCTAGACCTACAATAATTCTTTCTCATACACCTCAGAGAGATCAATAATTTATTCATCATACTCACTTGTCCCTTCTCAAAATCACATAAGGTTCATGAGTTCTCTCATATGCCTAAATTACGCATTTTACAACATGAGAATTGACACACAATACATGGATTCCTTTCAGATTGTACATGAATATCTACCCATTCAAGACAACATTCATAGAAAATAATCCTTCATTTTATTCCATCAGTACTCAAGTACTAATCCAGGTGGATATTGGTGGCCACCCACCTATTTCAAATTCCAATTGGCTGATCTGGTCAGTTTTCAGTTCATCACGTTTCTTTGTAATGGGGACATTTCTTTGTAATTGTGGGCTCTGCACTTATAGGTCTGTCCTGAATCCCTTCACAACATTTGGATGGATATTGGTGGCCTCCCACCTATTCCAATATGCTTATTTTGGAAATGTTCATGTCAGTACATCTTTCTGTACTTCCAAGGCCATTTTGGGGCTATAAACAATGTTTTTTTTTCTTCTTTTCACAGTCAAACTATAAACAAAGTCATAATTTGATCGTATAATGTGTATTTCTTGAAACTACCTTTCCAATGGGCTATCACATGCCTAAAACTAAGATCGTATGCAAAATTTACGACCCCAAAAAGTTAATGTACTAACTTACCCCAACGGGGCCCACATGACTTTTGGTGCTTCATCTCCTAGGTTAGGTTTTTGGATGTCTAGGGTTTTTGCATTCATGTTTATCATAAAAATTCCTTTAGAGCCTCATTGTAATCATCTTCTTGTGAATGAGTGTAGTCGTCACATATTTTCTTAGATATAAAGCTACCACCATTCTAGCGAGTCTTGCACTCTGTATTTTTATAGTCTCTGTACATTTCTCTCATTAATAGAAATCATGTATTGTTTGTATCTCTCTATTTCTGAAATTTTTTATGAGTATTTTATTGTAATATCTATACTTTCATTTCGTTCCAAAAATAATCCAGATCAGTGGTATTAGAGAAAGCTGCTCTTGATCGTTTTTCAGTGCATGTCCCTGACGAGGTCTGAGTATAGAAAGTTGGGTCTCAAGCTTGTCTCTCTTGAGGAAAATATCTCTTGCATGCCCAAGAAACTCTCTATGGTAGTAGAAAATAAAAACAATGGAGAAAAACATTATATTAACCTGTTGCTTGAGCAAGCTCTCATGTGGCAGAGGGATGAAATGATGGAGAATTTTTCCCACATCCTTCAATGCTTGTCGATAGCAACATGCTCATATTCATCAAGTGGCCACTTTGGAGGAACCTCTCCCTTCAAGGTACAAGTTAATTTTTATATTCTTGTATTTGAAGATTAAATAGATGCGGATGCCTTAGAAAAATGGTTGAATCTACTAGAAGGTTATTTCTCTGTTCACAATTTTTCCGACAGGGAAAAAATCACCTTCGCACTCCTCAAGGCTCTCTCCCATGTCAAACATTGGTGGGAAAATTACTGGGAGCAAAGTTCCATAGAGGAATAGGGAATATATGGGGCCGACCCCACTTGGGATTTTTTTGTGGATGCGGTCAAGGAACAATACTACCTTGTTGATATTATGAAGACCAATACATGAGATGGACCACAGTACAGAAAGAGAAAAGCCAAATAGTGCCATAGTTCACAAATAATTTCCATACCTTGCGCACCAAGCTGGGTATCAAATAATTTGAGCGCCATCTGGTTCTGAAATAACACGGGGTTCTACATAGGTACATCCAAACCGAAATGGATTTCCTAAACATCTCATCATTGGGAGATTCCTATCAATATGTTGTCAAAATCGAGCAGAAATTTAGGCACCAGAACAAATGGGAGTTTGAGTCTCCAAATCCGAAACAACCATAGCATGGTAAAGGAATCCCTAACCAACAACCTCTTGACAACCAGTCCAAGACACAGGAAAACAAGGGTAAAGTAAAGATGAATATTGACACTGGGAAGTGGTGCAACTTCCACAAAATCCCTTGGCACAACAACGATGAATGTTGCTCGAAAGAGTAATTTGTGGTTGAGGTCAAAGACAAGGAGCCGAACCCTGATTCAGACTTTGATCTAGAAAATATTGAAACTAGACAGATCATTGACACAAACCCCACTTCTACTATTGCAACCGCAAAAATTCAACTTGAAGAACCAGTAGATCCTGAAGCAGGGGAGCGTCTCTTCCATTCATAGATGTGGGTGAAGTGGACCCCATCACATTTCATTATTGATAGTGGCAGCCAAAATAAACTCATCTCAACTGAGGTTGTCAAAAAATTGGGGTTGTTGACAACACCACACTTGTATCCATACAACATCGAGTGGCTTCACCAGGGATGCATCTTCGTGTCAGCCAACAGTGTCAGATGTCCTATGGAATCCAGACATTCAAGGATGAGGTAGTGTGTGATGTTTCCCCTCAGTATGTCTATGATGTTGTTTTGGGACAACCATATATGTGGAAACATCATGTTGTTTATAAGTCTCGACCCCATATTGTCATTATTACTCTGGGGGGTCAGCTCTACAATATACTAGAGGTAGTTCTGACTATTGTTCCACCAAAATGTCGCAAGGTAATCTCTCATACTGCAAAATGCATCCTTTTTATAGTATGTTCAAAGGATGAACAAAAGGACACTACAACCACTACAGCCTCAACACCTTCTATCCACCAGAAGCAAATTGCATAAGAGAAATAAGATATTGTTCCTTCACCTACAATGGTGCCTACAGAATGCCACATCAAGCCTAGAGACAACAGGTTGGTGGAACAGATTCAACCCCATTAGCAACAAATTCGTGACAACCTTCCACAGACCAAGCAATGTAACTTCTCCAACAAGGCACACAACTCACCAAGATTTAGATTCATAAAACACTTTCCCCTCTTCCCCGGGTGCTCAATGAAATGGATACCATTGCTTCCTAAGGGGGTAGGATTGATCCAGGTGGATATTGGTGGCCACCCACCTGTTCTAAATTACAACTGGCTCATCTGGACAATTTTCAGTTCAACAAGTTTCTTTGTAATGGGGAAATTTCTTTGTAATTGTGGTTTCTGCACTTACGGGGCTGTCTTGAATCCCTACACAACATCCAAGTGGATATTGGTGGCAACCCACCTATTCCAACTGGCTTATTTTGGATTTTTTCATGTCAGTACATCTTTCTGTACTTCCAGGGCCGTTTTGGGGCTTTAAACAATGTTTTTTGTCTTGCCACAGTCAAACTATAGACAAAGTTAGAGTTTGATGACATAATGTGTATTTCTTGAAAAGACCTTTCTAATGGGATATCACACGCCTAAAATGGAGATCGCATGCAAAATTTACGACCCCGGGAAGTTAATGTACTAACTTACCCCAACGGGGCCCACATGACTTTTGGCACTTCATCTCCTATGGTTAGGTTTTTGAATGTCTAGGGTTTTGACATTCATGTTTATCATAAAATGCCTTCAGAGCCTCATTGTAATCATCTTCTTGTGAATGAGTGTAGCCGTCACATCTCTTCTTAGAGATAAATATGCCACCATTCTAACGAGTCTTGCACTCTATATTTTTACAGTCTTTGTACATTTATTTCATTAATTGAACTCATGTATTGATGTATCTCTTTGTTTATGGAAATTTTTATCAGTATTTCGTTGTAATATCTATGATTTCATTTCGTTCTGAAAATAATTTGGATCAAGTACTCAAACTTGCAATGAGACAACCAATCTAGTCATCAACAAACATACACATTCTTGCATACAAATAAAGGCATCCAACCATTTCATTTCAATTACATAGGGTGTAGGGATACTTATCTATTACAATTGGTGACCAACCAACTAACTGTGGGTGTTCGCCTTTCCACCCAACTGTAGGTTCAAATGCAACAATTCTCTACATTCTGGCCACCCCCGTGCCAAGCCACGATACCACCAGGGAGATCTCTCTTAGGTTCTCAAGGAGTTTTTGGTAGATGAGGGTTTCCCCACTCTTAGTAACATGTCCATTTTCACCCACCTATTCCAAATCCAATAGAGGTTTATTAGATTCCCTTCAAGCATCAATATCGCGACCTCTCACTCAAGTTGGGTTCCCAGACTCTTTGTTGATCCTCCAAAAAAATCTACCTCTCCCATTCTCCTCTTGCTATCTGTCCATTTCCCCCTTTCACATATGCCTATTCTGCATGAAGCCCCCCTTGTTAATGTTCTCAACCTATCCCCTCTTTCTTGTGTCAGGAAGACTCATGGGGTTAATATAAAAAAATGAGGTAAAAGTACCATCCCCTCCATTAGTTCTCCATACTTGTATTCATTGAGGGAGGTTTGTTTTTCAATTACCAACCGATTCTCACTATTTTGATTCTTCTATAAGCTAGAACAATTATGATTATTTCCTCTATATCATTCATCAAGGTGGTTTGAGATGTTCACTACACATGAATCCCCTCTCCATGTTACCTCACTCTTTCCTCTAGTGGTATCACAGTCAGTACTTTTAAGGCTTCACCCCACAGTCAATTGTTGGCATTTACAATTAAGAAGTAATACATTTACATTGTTTGCATACCATTGCTGAGATTCAACAAGAAGATCCTAGTGAAAATTATGCACCTACACTAGGATGGAGCCTCAGTCTATTTTTAGGTGGAAGTCTATTTTTAGATGATGAGCAAATTCTATTTATAGATGATGTCTATTTATAGATGGTCAACAAATTCTATTTATAGATGTATGTTGACTATTATTATCCCTTAATAATAGTTGGACAATAAATATTAATCTATTCTCAATGAGCACTTGGAAATAGTTAATTGAAGTGGAAAATCAGTTAGCTATAGGAAACTCGAGTTCAAAGGTTGATTGGTGGGACATGCAAGTCGAATTAGTTGTAACTGAGTGATTCGAAGTTGTAACAAAGTTACATGTGTAGTTATGTGAGTTGTAAAGTAGTTTAACTCAATTAAGTGAGTTAAGCTCAGTTGTACTAGTTGTAACTAAACTTACACTAGTAAGAGATCAATGAATTAATTATTAATTAATTCACAATCAATGGTCTCACATGCAACTGAAGATTTACCACTGTTAACTACATGCATGTCAGATCCAGTGGAGACCTAGTTGAGATGAAGATGAAAGGGACAGTTTGACTATCAGTTGTGACATTAGTGAGTGCACTCATGCAACCACACACACATTGGATGTGCCCATGAGGAATGTGCAACCTAGGCAAGAGGGATTCATTCATTGCAAGGATTTCCATTAGCAGGGATTGCACAGAGGAAGAAGGTTGTCTGGAGGCAGTAAATTGGCACATGCATTTGCCAATTTTTGTATGACAGTGTGAGACGATTGTATATTGTACTGAGAGCTATTGGATTAGATTTTTGTATGAGATTGTTTCATGATCCATGATATATACATAATATATGATAGTGGGGTTTTTAGCTTTATGATTTCCCGGTAAAACATCTTTGTTATGTGTGATTGATCTCTCTTCTTGATATTGCAATTGGTGATCATGTTTTAAATTATGCAAGAATATTTGTAGAAGAGATTATGTATTTAACAGTGGCATATAATTTTTAGATCAGGAGAATCCAGACAATACAGAATTTGTATTAAAATTTCTACATGGTATCAGAGCGCACAAGATTGTAGAAGCTGAATTTGTGATTGGATAGAATTCAAATTTGCAGAAACACTTTCTTGGTGCTACAGTTGATTCAAGATCAAAATGGGTTTCAATGGATTGAGATTAGAGTATGCACTCGAGGTCAGCTTGAACTACATTTCTTGGAAGGACAGGACGGAGGCAGTAATCGAAGACAATGGCTTGAAGGAATTCATTGACAAGGATGTTCCTAAGCCAGATGCTGTAGACGATGCAAATCTTGATGCATGTCAAAAGAAAGTGGCAAAGGCGAGGAGGATCCTGTTGGAGGGAGTACGAGACCACATTGTCTCAAACCTCCATGGGAAAACCACACCATATGCAATGTGGAAGGCTTTGACAGATCTATTCCAAAAAAGTAGCAACCATAGGAAATTGGCGCTCAAAGATAAACTCAGGAAGATCAAGATGGAGAAGGGCGACTCCATTCCAAAATATCTCATGAAATTTTTCCAATGTCAGGATGAGTTGGGGAGTGTGGGAATAACAGTCGCTGATGATCATTTGGTAAGCTTGGATCTCCTAGGACTTCCCAAGAATTGGCACAGTTATCAAGACTCTGTCAATGGAAGGGAAAAAATTCCATATTGGGAACGATTATGGTCGGATCTAGCACAGGAGGAGTTCAGGTGGAACACCAGAGATGGCTCTTCATCAAAACATGATGATGAAGAGGATTTTTCTTTGGCTGCCAAGGCAAGGAAAGGGAAGGGCAATAAATTCCATTCAAAATCCGAGTCTAAAGTCAAGAAGCTGGATTTGTCCAAAGTGAAGTGTTTTTATTGTCACGAACATGGGCATCTCACTACTAATTGTCTGCAGAAGAAGAAGAAAAAGAAGGTTGTTGGAGATGCAACTGGTTAGGCCCTTTCCTTGCAATTTGAACTTGACTTTTCCTTGATCACATGCATGGCATCAAGTGCATTGGGATTGGTGTGGTATTTGGATAGTGCCGCTTCCTTCCATGTGACGAGAGATAAGGATCTTTTCAGTGACTTGGAGGAGAAATATCTCAAAATGAAGATAGAGATGGGCGATGATGGACGATACATTGCGACTGGCATTGGTACCATTACCTTTCAGAGGGAGTCAGATAAACCATTTCAATTGAAACATGTTATGCATGTTCCAAGTCTAAAGAAAAACTTGGTATCAGTTGCAATGTTGGAGGATAGAGGCTATGACGTTGTTTTCAACGATTGAAAAAATTTCCTGCAACATAAAACAACAAGTCAAGTCAAGAAGATAGGGATTCAAGTTAAGAATCTTTACAATCTGGAGGTAGATGGTTGCGTTGCCATGATGGGAAAGGAAGTAAAAGTGGTGAGTCGGGATGAGGGAGAATTATGGCACAAGTGATTGGGCCATCTTCATCATGGAGCCTTGAAAATCATGTAGCAAATATCTACTGGACTTCCAATGGGAACACTTGCTTAGTTAGATCAGTGCAAGGGTTGCACCATGGGGAAGTATGTAAAGTCCACCTTTCATGAAAAGGAGAACCATGCTTCGGTGATCCTAGAGAGAGTTCACAAAGACGTGTGTGGACCATTCTCGATTGCTTCAACAAAAAAAAATAAGTATTATGTTATTTTTGTTGATGAATTTTGTCGTAAATGTTGGATCTTCTTCATGCAGAAGAAGGATCAAACATTCTCAAAGTTATGGGAGTTTAAAAAATTGGTGGAGAAAGATTCAAGGAAGCAAGTGAAGGCTCTGAAGAGAGATAATGGTGGATAATACATCTATAATGAATTCAAATAATTCTACAACAAAGAAGGAATTCAAAGAGAACTCATAGCACCTCATAACCCACAACAAAATGGGGTTGCGGAGAGGTAGAACAAAACGATCCTGGGTGCAACACGAGCGATGTTGCATGATCAGGGCCTACCAATGCATTTGTGGGCAGAAGCATGCAACACTGTCGTCCTCATAGAGTACTTGGCATGAGTACACCTGAAGAAGATTTCACTGGTAAGAAACCATTTGTTTCTCACTTTAATATTTTTGGCTCATCTGTTTATGTGCATGTGACCAAGAACGCCAGGAAGAAGCTGGAGCCGATTGCTGAAGTTGGAATATTTGTGGGGTACACAAAAACACCCCATAATTATCGTGTGTATTTTCTTAATAGTAAGATGACTGTTATGCGATGGGATATAAAATTTGATGAGGGGAAAGCCATGTCGTTGTCGCTTGAGAGGGAGCTAGACTTGCATGCAGAGGAGGAACTGCTAGTTCCCAAAGATGAGTCTCAAGATGTGGATCAGCCACATGAGGAGGTTCATGGAGTGGAGGAAGCCACTCATGTAGAGCCATCCATCAGAAATGGTAGAAATCTCACCACAAAAGATGATAGATTGAGACTAGATGCTACACAGAATGTAGGAGACCCTACTTCACAATGCAGACAGAGACATTCTCCTGATCGATTTATTAGATACATGGCTCTCATGAGAAAATGTATTGTGACTGAACCATCTTCCTTTCAGGAAGCAGTGCAGGATCCCACTTGGGTTGATGCAGTGGTGGAGGGTAATCTTTTAATCATTGTTCTTTATGTTGATGATTTAATATTGACTGGTGATGAGTAGATGATACACTCATGCAAGGAGGATCTTGCAAAGGAGTTTGAGATGAAGGATATGGTCCTCCTTCATTATTTCCTTGGATTGGAAATATGGCAGCGAGATGGTGAAATTTTTGTGTCTCAAGGCAAGTATGCAAGGGAGATACTAGGTAAGTTTCACATGGAGGGCTGCAAACCCATGGATACTCCTCTTCCAGGAAACTGGAGGAAAGAGGATGCTACTTCTGGAGAGGTAGTGGATGCTACTGTCTATCAAAAACTAGTAGGTTCACTAATTAGTGAACATGAGACTAGACATTTGCTATGTGGTTAACCAGTTGAGTCAAGCGATGGTTAATCCTACCAAGTTCTTATGGAAGGTGGGTAAGCATGTCCTGAGATACCTAAGGGGAACATGTGAGTACAGATTATGGTACAGACAGACGGATGAGGTGAATTTGCATGGCTTCACGGATGCAGATTGGGTGGGAAGCCCAACAAACAAAAAGAGCACATCAAGGGGGATCTTTAGTATCATATCTACAGTTGTTTCTTGGTACAGAAGGAAGCATAGATCCGTGGCACTCAGTTCAGTGGGAGCATAATACATGGGAGCGAGTCAAGCTGCATGTGAGACTATTTGGATGAGAAAGATCTTGGTTGGTTTGTTTGGTTCTGATTTAGATCCGACAGTGATTCATTGTGATAATCAGAGTTGCATTAAACTCTCAATTAATCATGTGTTTCATGATAGATCTAAGCATATAGATATCTGGTATCATCATATCAAAGATTGTGTGCAATGGAAGATCATGTTTCTTCAGTACATTCCTACAGAAGATTAGGATGAAGACATTATGACAAAGGCGCTCACCAGGAGAAAATTCGAATACCATAGAGATAGGATTGAGGTGAAGGATAATCCCTTTCTTGTTGAGAGGGAGTGTTGAGATTCAAAAAGAAGATCCTAGTGAAAATTATGCACCTACACTAGGATGGAGCCTCAAGCTATTTTTAGGTGGAAGACTATTTTTAGATGATGAGAAAATTCTATTTATAGATGATGTCTATTTATAGATGGTGAGCGAATTCTACTTATAGATGTATGTCAACTATTATTATCCCTTAATAATAGTTGGACAATAAATATTAATCTATTCTCAATGAGAAATTGGAAATAGTTAACTGAAGTGGCAAATCAATTAGCTATAGGAAATTCGATTTCAAAGGTTGATTGGTGTGACATGCAAGTCGAATTAGTTGTAACTGAGTGATTCGAAGTTGTAACAGAGTTATATGTGTAGTTATGTGAGTTGTAAAGTAGTTTAACTTAGTTAAGTGAGTTAAGATTAGTTGTACTAGTTGTAACTTACACTAGTGAGAGATCAGTGAATTAATTATTAATTAATTCACAATCAGTGGTCTCACATGCAACTAAAGATTTACCATTGTTAACTACATGCATGTCAGATCCAGTGGATACCCAGTTGAGATGAAGGTGAAATGGACAGTTTGACTATCAATTGTGACATTAGTGAGTGCACTCATGCAACCACACACACATTGGATGTGCCCATGAGGAATGCACAACCTAGGCAAGAGGGATTCATTCATTGCAGGGATTTCCATTAGCAGGGATTGCGCAGAGGAGGCAGGCTATTTGGAGGCAGTAAATTGGCACATGCATTTGCCAATTTTTGTATGACGGTGTGAGATGATTGTATATTGTACTGAGAGCTCTTGGATTAGATTTTTGTATGAGATTGTTTCATGATCCATGATATACACATAATATATGATAGTGGGGTTTTTAGCTTTATGATTTCCCGGTAAAACATCTGCGTTATGTGTGATTGATCTCTCTTCTTGATATTGCAATTGGCGATCATGTTTTAAATTCCGCAAGAATATTTGTAGAAGCGATTCGGTATTTAACAATGGCATATAATTGTTAGATCAGGAGAATCCAGACAATACATAATTTGTATTAAAATTTCTACAACCATGGCACAGTAAAACATGATTAATTACAATTTGGGGAAAACATGGGTATTACAAAGGACCTCAAAGATGTTACTTTTGTAGCCAAGATTTAGAGACTAATCATCATCTCATCTTGGGTTGCAAGGTCACATTAGAGGAATGGATGGAGATACAAAGGTCGTTAGGGACCTCTTGTGTATGGGGTGGTGAAACTATAGAGGAATCTCTAAAAAATTGGTTCAATAATCGAATCACACATAAGTTCAAGACCCTCCCCTAACTATATCTTGGGGTATATGGATTGCTAGGAATCATACTCTTTTCAAAGACAAGGATCCATCTCCATTTCTTTGTGCTATTCAGAGCTTAGCCATCCTTTTTTCTTATCCACCAAGCTCTCAGACCAAGCAAAGATGAAAGAACCAGGAAATCCAAATACTAACCTATAAGTCTTGGGAGTTTTTTAATGGGGAAGCCCAAGGGGGGCCCTCTATGCGAGTGGAAGGTGGTATAATACATCTCAGAAATCAACATTCCATTTCCTTTTTAGTAGGCCTTGGGAAAAGAACAAATAATTTTAGTGAAATTATGCCACTAAAATCACCTTGCAACTATCCCGGGAAAGAGGCATTACTAAGCTCCACTTATATGGGGATTCTCAACTTGTGATAAAATGGATGAATGGGGATTTCTCCTTGCAAAACTACACATTTATGCCACTATTCCAAAATATCAAAAACAACCTAATGTACATCTGTCATCTCACTTTTGATCATGTTTATAGGGGCATGATTCATGAAGTGGATCACCTCTCTAAAGTCGGATTGGAAATGGATAGAGGCACATGGAAATTTTATGAAAAAACCCATGATGACTCCATTGAATATCTTCATGAATCTTGGCTCCAACTTGACTAATTGATCCCCTATCTATATCTAAGTTCATGCTCTATATAAGATAATATAGGACTTATTAGCTGCTAATATAAAGGACCAGATCCAAAATCCATTTTTTTTTATAGTAATTATGAACAATATATGTTTTCTATGTATTTAATTTTATGACTTGATTTTTGTTAGGAATGTTTCGAACTATTAATGTAATTTTGTAAGCTATAGTTACTACTCTATATCTAGAAAATTCTTGACCTTTTTTTGAACAAATTCTGATGAGCTCACCGTTAGAAGAATGCCATGGGCATCTATGCTTGTAATTTTGTTCCTATCTTAAAAATAAAATTACTAAATTTAATAAAAAAAAATAAAATGGATGAACTTGATTACTTTTAAAGGTTTTGGTTAACTAAATTGCAATCATTTTGATACAAATCGATTACATGACATGACAAAACAAAAATAAAAATGGAATTACTTATTAAAAAATGTCTCATTTCAAACCATAAAATTAAATCCCAATGTGTTAGCGTCTATATGTTCTATTTTACATTGTTTATTCATTGAAATTTTTATTAACAATAATGTGTATTTATGAAATTTATTTATTATTTCTCATTGCATATTTATAATTTTTGAGAAAAAAAAATAATCTAAATAGCAGGTTTAATCTTTAGAATCATACATATTCTTTTTAAAAGGAGGTTCCATCTTTACAATCATATTTATATAGAGAGGAGTTCAATGTATACAATTTTGTTATTCTAGTTGCTTTGTTATGTCTTAAATAATTCAACATTTATGTAGTTTTCTTGATATATTATAAATAATTCCATGTTTGTCTAGTCTCTATGGCATATCATAAATAATTCACTCATAAATAATTCACTGACATGGCATGACATCTATTTGGCGGGTTAGGTAACCACAAAGAGAAATCAAGAAGCCTCATTGTCTACCACCTATTGATTTGTGGTGAATTAAGTGAGTAGATTTGGCCCTCTAACCTTCCAAAGTCATGAAGCATCCAAAAGAGGCTAACGACCATCTCACTTAGCAAGCCATGTCCATATTGAAAAACTATTAACTAAAGCTAAACTTAAAAAATCATGATATATAAAAAAAATCCTTATTATTAAACATTTTAGTTCATTAAGTTCCATACACTTACATCCAAAGCAAATACTTTATAAAGCATCAAAATGAGATCACGTATTTATAAAAAAAGGTATTGTGTTGAACAATGAAAGTAAATCCTAATAAATTATTTTTATAATAGCTAAAGAATAAGGGTAATTTCATTTATAAAAAAAACACTGTGTTGAACAATGAAAGTAAATCCTAATAAATTATTTTTATAATAGCTAAAGAATAAGGGTAATTTCTAAACAAGAGTTACATTAATCCTAATAAATTATTTTTATAATAGCTAAAGAATAAGGGTAATTTCTAAACAAGAGTTACATTTAGACAACATTTTGAAAAACATATTCATGTTTTTTGATAAGTAGATGAGCAAATTTAGTGCTTCTTAGAAAGACATTAATGAATTTAGTTATGAAGGGAGGTATCAATTTGTATCAAAGTACAAAAACCAATATATTTGACCATAGATAACATATTTATATTCAACTAACGGTAGATCGAATTTTATATATATCATTTGTGAAAGTTTGCTATTAATATTTATTATATTATTATGTAATTATTTTTTAAACAATAATGGTTATATTTTGAATTAGATATAGTTATGGTTGAATGGTTAGATTTTGTATGACTTATGGTTGAATTGATTAATGATATAATACAAACAATTTTAAAAATGGACATAACTTTTAAACAAAAATAGGCTTAGCCAAGTCCAAAACTTTATATCCTAGTCTATATTACAAAATACCAAATAGTTATGGTAGGTAAAATATCTTACAAATTTTAACACTAATAACACTACACGACAATATTATTCAGATCCACTTGCGCTTCCATAACTAATTCTAGAGATGAAATTTCTTCATCTTGCTAGTTCTTGGGGTTAGCCACTTCATAAATTTACTTTGCAACCACATTAAATATGCCCAATGTCACCTCACCCCCCATACTTCTAGTAGAAAATTCACCCATTGTTGAATCTCCCACAGAAACTAAGGGCAAAGGGATATGAGTCATAATGATAGTGTGAGGAAGATTGATATGGGCCACTACTATATGAACTAGACACCGATCAATGAAATCATATACAAATCCAATTCCGAGTGTATCATGAGAGAGACTTGCATACAAGCTTGGTATTCTTTCTCAAAATCCTTTAACACTAATAGTTGGGAGATAGTTTCAAGTGCATGAGCATCCCTAACCCTATTCTCAGAGATAATTTTTTACTCCAACTCATCCCTCCATCTATTCCACAAGGTTTTGGAACTCACAACACTACAATGAACCTCATCAATTTCCTCTCACATCTTTGAATTCCTCTATGAACCTCCCTCAAGTCATAGAGCACACAACACTTATTGTGACAATGGAAATGTCCCATGATATATGTGCAGTAGGGCACATAGAGATAGGTAGAAACACACATAGAAGTAGACATACCCCACCATAGCTAATCCCATGCCCAATTCACAATGTTACCATCACTTCCTCAACAACCATAGCACTATCATGGCCAAGGGAGAGGGTGGGCATGAAATAAAAAAGATAAATTCATAAAGAAATAGAGAAATAACCCACTTTAAATTTTGTTGACCGATCAAAATGTCTCGCTCAAAAGCAAGGGGTTCACTCCTGATAAGAAGTCCCAATTAGATTTCTCCCCAATTGGTGTAGTGAACCCATTCATATTCTATCCCAACAACCATTCATTATTTGGTTTCTACTATTCATGGCTCGGTCCACCATTTCAGATATTCTAATCTAATATGTAGAATGAAAAATGAAAAAAATATGCTCAAGCTAAACTAATGGAACAATAAAGTAAACACATAACTAAACATATCATCACCATTATACCAAAAAATGAGTTGATTGTGAAATAAATGTAGGAATATAAGCAAATATTTGCAAAACCAAGAATAATATGATATTAAAAAACTAATCACAGCTTTGTGCCTATAGGTTTAGACAAACATTTTCAGAAAACACAAATAAGAATGTAAAATCTAAACATGAGAATACTATATAGTGTAAAGGAAATTCTTACAACAACCCTAATGCTCAATAAACAACCAAGAATAGTCCACAATGTCTAGTACAACACATCAATCAAAATTCTCCAGAAATCTTCTTGGCCAAAGATGGCTTCTCCCCATTATAAATTTCAACATCAATACATAAAAGCTCGAAGAGCCAAAAGCCCCTTCTACTTTGAGTTTCTATCATTTATATCCATTTACAAAATCACTACCCTCTCTTGGCCTTATGGTGAGGTGGAAGTTTCAGTTTTATTCAAAAAGCTTCCCCTCTCATTTTCTTAACCTTCCAAATTATATAATTTGTCCTTTCACATATTCATCCCTTTTCTCCAAGAGGAATTTTTTTTTTCCAAAGAAAAAAACTATATACTTGCTATTTCGAGGAGAAATCAAAATACACATAAATCCATTCCACTCTTCATAGAGCATTTCATCTCCACCTACCAACTAGCCCAAATTGCTATTAACTTAAACATATTTGTAGACTATTCAAAAACAAAATTGTATGGACATACCAACAATAGTTCCAGTCATTCCATCCATTAGTCGAAAAAACTAATACTATGTCGCAAAATAAACAATCAGAATAATACTAGTTGGGTATCCAAGAGTACTTTATTATATTTAACTTTACATTAATTTTGGTGCCACCTCTTTCCCCATTTAACCATTTAATACATACTTGAGGAGAATGTCCAAATGAATAGTAAGACAACAATGTTAATTTATGTAAACCTAACACCCAACTATTAATTTCGAGCAAAATGCATTTACTAAACAATAATACATCTAGGTTATTAACGATAAATTCAGTGGGAGAAAATAAAATAGAAACCGAAACACATTGCACAAATATTTCTGGGTAAATAACCCCTGGAAAAACCTCGAAGGGAAAACCAGATATGTGAGATTTATTATTATTATTCTGGACTCCTGTCCTGGGAAAATGGACCACTTGAGGAATACAAAAGTAACAGATAACGAAGCCCTACAAACCTTAATGCCAATCCTTCAATATTTCTAGTTGGTTGCTATCTCCCTTGCTGCCCCTTGGCTCCTATCCTGATCCCCTTCCCTTCACACTTGGATGAATGTCGTTCTCCACCCAATCAATGAGAGACCACTCTCTCACTCTGTGTGTATGTATTGTGTGTCTCATCCTCTCATATAGGGTTTCTTTTATAACCTTGAGTTTACCCTAAGTCCAAAATCCTATATCTCTTAAAGTGATCAATGGTTGAGATCTAATATCACATTCACTTTAGATCTAACAACTAGGACTTAATTTAATTACTAATGCCAAATACTTAGGAATTTAATTAAATTAAACTTAAATTATTACAAAAATACATTCACTTAAATAAAGTGAATCTCCTATTATTATGAGAGGCATTCAGGATGACTCCCACATGGAAGTAACTGTATGATGCTACTAAAAACATCAACACTCCCTCTTAGAGAGGAAGGTACTTCTACCACGTGGAGGTGGCTCTATATTCACTATCATATATGATACCATGCCTGCTCTCCAATCCACCTGATTGTTTGCTCCCTCTGAAACAAAATCTATCCTTGCCATATTGCTCAGATCTGTCTATGAAGACTTCCCTCTGATCATGCTCCTAGAAGCCTCTTACTCTTGAGCATCCTGCATGGTCATCTCATACCATGACTTCTTCTTGACAGACTTGGAAGGTTTCTCCTTCCCACTGGAACCTAAAGGATGACTCCTTCTGAGATGCTCAACCTGGGAAAGCTACCCGCTCCTTGTTCTCTTCCATTGTGCTACTTTCCATTGCTCACAAATGTTGGCCCTTTAGCATATACAAGTTTATCTCTCTAAATTCGAGAACAACTGTTGTTTCTAAACTAAATCCCTTGGGCTTAATAGTCACCTATCCATCCTGGAATGCTACATCAAATCCATTCTACTCAATCCCTGAGCCTGAGAGCACACTCCTCCTGAGTTCTGGCACCCACAACACATTCGTCACTCTTAACAAATGACGCAAATCCCCACCACCTCCTAGGGCCTGCATGACCTCCTGGTCTAGGATCGTTCACAATATGGAGACGAATTATATCTCGAGCTCCCGTTAAGCCCTAAAATTGCTTCTTCACAGGTCCTTTCCCTTTTTTTTGCACTTAAAATCCACTAGCGAGGGACCTTATTCGCCAGTAGAGTCCTCCACGTGACTCTGAGTCGAAACCATGGGTCAATCTTCTTTTTACCAAAGAATTCAGACGCTTCAGAACTCCTGGCTTTGGGACTTTTGAGAGAAATATATTGCAAACCTTTTGAAGGTTGAAATCGTGAATAACCATACTATGGAAAGGATCGACGATCCTCATTTTATCAGCAAACAACATCTACGATTGGCTCCGAGACTCCTGACTTTGGGAGTCTTGGTTGCTTCAACTTGAAATACCTCCAAACATTGAATCAATGGAGGCTATATCTACTCTCCACATGTCCCACATCGACTGATGGTCGAGATCAACTCCAGCCTTTAGGAGTTTTCGAACCAAACAACCTCGCACTAGATTTCCTCCAGTGTACCAAACCTCCAGATTCCAAGATCTGCTAACACATGACTTTTCACTCCAATGGATAATATTCGTTATGGGTTTCAAAACTTCGAGAATCTTTCACACTTCCGCTACAACACCTCCAAACATATGGATAGCCAAACTTCTGAACAACTCTGGATCTATGGACATGTGTCCCTGAAATAGGACGGTCCATATTTTCTTCAGATCCCAGAACTTCAGGAAATTCATCTCCTCCACAATACTTGCTCGAAAATATCTGAACACGTGACATCCGAAGGACTTCAAGGGTTAATATCCGCAGAACTTTCCCAGATCTGACATCTAGGAAATATTTGTTTCTCCTTGGGTGGGTCTCATCCACTCGATCCTTGAAAATGAATGACTCTCCCCTTCAAAGGATTCTTTTCACTCTTTCTTCTGAGCTTTAACACTTGAATTCTTTGGGCTTCCTGCGCATGCCTTGCGCCTCTCTGGAAAATTCATACTTCAATATTTTGAGAAATCTTCCTACGCACTCATTGCGCTCACCTCCCTAAAGAATCTTCAACACTTGACTAATTGTTGGCCCTTTGCACACCTTGAAAGGGTCTTCTTCGAGATTTTATACTCCACTAAGTATATGTGCACTCCTTGCACTCACTCTACACAATTTCACGTTATCTCTTCTGAACTTATGAGTCTGTAGGCGACTCTACCTTCACACTCCTTACATGGCTATTGTGAACTCCTTGCACCAGTGCTTCAGAAGAGAAACAATGGAAACTTACAGAACACTATAGGTTCATTCAATTAACCATAAAATCAATATACATGCATATAGAACACAGAAAGAAAATAACATGACATTACCCAATTAACTCATAAGGAAAACATGTACATATATCTGGAAGCAATTCTCCTTCTATTATATTCCTTGATTTACGTTGGTTCTCTTGCAATTGTTCAATAACTCTCAATAGCAAATATAATATTCATTCTCAACTTCTTCAACCACCCATTTGGGAATACATTACATATATTTATACATAGAGGGGCTTCTCGAGGCTTCCTACTGACTACACTAGTGCTATCATATCATAATCAAAGCATTTTCCCACAAAGGCTTATTACAATAAATACTATTTATAACCTAGATATGAATCACTACTCGATATCTGTACAATCCTACAACTTATTAAGATAATTACAATCTTTGGTGGCCTTATGTAATGGCTCAAGACTCAAAACATTAAAATATTTAATTACAATGCTTTCAAAACATAAATGACACGCTCTCATTTTTGGATCCCAAAACATTTTTGAATGCGCGCTTGATGTTGAGTTTTCCTCCACTTGACTTGATGAACATTGATGACGATTCTCTTGCTCATACTCTGGACAAAAAGATTCATGGACTCCTCTCCATGAGCTCTTGCACTGACTTTACATTCTTCTAGATATCAGCTTCAGTAATCCAATTGACATCTTCTATTGGATGGTCCTTCGACTTAACCAGATACTCAAATAAACTTTCCTTCTAGTCTTCTTAGCAATCCTCTGATCTAAGATATTTTCTATCTGTGGCTTCTCTCCTATAGGAATTTGTTTCTTTCACTTAATCTCCTCCTATCCATATGTATTTCTAGTATCATCCATCCTATAAGGATGCAGGTCTACTACATTGAATATGGGTGATATTCCAATGTCTTCTGGCAACTCGATCTCATAAGCGTTTGCAAATTTTTTTATGAGGATCTTACATGGTCCTATCTTCCTCAACATCATCTTGTTATATTTTCTTTCAGAAACCTCTCCTTGCTCAAATGTGCTAAAAATTGATCTCCAACCTCAAATTTTACTTCTCTTCTTCTCTGGTCTACTCTACTTTTGTACTTCTGGTTGCTATCATGTTCATGTCCCTTAATCTAATCATGTAGCTTTTGCATTTTTGTGTAAAAATGCTCTGCTCTTGCACTTCCGAATTCATATCACCCCAAATATATTAACTCTAATATTCCTCTGGGATGCATTCCATACACTATCTAGAATGATATTTTTCCAGTACTCCTATATGGTGAGTCATTATACACAAATTCTTCTTGGGGTAGAATTTGATCCCACTAGTTGTTATGGTCAGTGACCAAACTCCTCAACATGTTTCCTAAACTTCGATTTACCACTTCAGTCTATTCATTTGTTTGAGGATGATACAATGAACTGAAATACAAATTTGTCCCCAGCTTCTTCCATAATGTTCTCCAAAAGTGTCCCACAAGTTTAGTGTCTCTGTCTGAAACTATGCTTCTTGGGAATCCATGTAATCTCACAACCTCCTTGAAGAATAATTTTTGTATATGAGTAGCATCGTTGGTTTTCTAACACGGAATGCAATTTTCCATGTTCGAAAATATGTCAATCACTACAAAGATTGAATCACTTCCTCTATGGGTTCTAGGCAATCCCATAACAAAATCCATACTTATTGCATCCCATGGCCTGTCTGGAATAGGAAATGGTTGATACAATCCAGTGTTTTGCTACTTTCCTTTGGCATACTGGCAGATTCTGCATCATTTTACAAATTTATTCACATCATATCTCATACCTGGCCATAAATACGAAGAATTCAACTATGCATACATCTTATCATGGCCAAAATGTCCATCCAATCCTCCACTATGCTTTTCCTTCAACAAGTTATCCCTCATTGAGAATTTCTGGATACACAACTGACTTCCTTTGAATAATAGTCCACCTTGGATCATAATTCCATCCAATGATTTGTGTCCCTCAACAAAATGTTCTCACATGCTTTGTAAGCTTCTTTGAAATCCGGATCTTCTTGATACATCTCCTTGAGGTGTTCAAATCCTAAGGTCTCCACTTGAAATTCCTGCAAGATCAAACATCTCTTGCTCAAAGCATTGGAAACTTTGTTAGCGATTCCACTAATATGCTTGATAACAAAAGAAAAATTATGTATGAATTCTACCCATTCGACATGTCTCTGTTTCAATTTCTCTTGTCTGGTTATAAACTGCAATGCCTGAATGTCAAAATATAAAACAAACTCCTTCGAAATAAGATAATGCCTCTATTTTTTCAAGGCTTGAATCACAACATAAAATCCTTTATCATATGTGGAATACTTCCTTTTGACATCATTCAACTTCTCAATGAAATGAGCAACATGCTTATTGTCTAGACTCAAAACAATGTCAATGGCTACTCCACTAGCATCACACTT
This sequence comes from Picea engelmannii, assembly GCA_009831015.1. Taxonomy (NCBI): domain Eukaryota; kingdom Viridiplantae; phylum Streptophyta; class Pinopsida; order Pinales; family Pinaceae; genus Picea; species Picea engelmannii. Next base: position 8,155 of record ML814568.1, on the reverse strand, counting down.
TACTTGAAATGTCTTCTTAAAATATGGCAGAACTAGAATATGTTGTTCTGTTATCTTTTCTTTCAACACTCTAAATCCCTTTTCATCCTCCTCTATCCAATTAAAATACTTATTGATCCGGATTATTTTCGGCACGAAATGAGAGCGGAGATATAATAAAGAAATGCACAGAGATATCGCATATACCCAGTAATATAGCAGAAATATATCAGAGATGCAACCATAAACACAAAGATACAGTAATACACGATTTCTATTAATGAAAGAAATGTACAGAGACTGTAAAAATACAAAGTGAAAGACTCGCTAGAATGGTGGCAGCTTATCTCTGAGAAGAGATGT
>ML814567.1:49909-61677 GCA_009831015.1 Picea engelmannii | reverse complement strand
AGGCCCACTCCAAACCAACCCAAGGTGGAGTATGTGGCTCTCTGGTGCAACCAAGGTCATCAGGTAGTGGAACATCTTGCTAACAAAATGAACTCCTGGATCCCATGGAAAACTTGGAAGTTTATCACTTCCAGTCTCCGTTGGCTACTCTTGTGTCAGACTGATCACTGTCAGAAGTCCCCCATGCTCATCCTCATGGGTATATGTATCTATGTCGACCTCTGATATGTCTGCTATCATCTAGCCTATGATGCTCATCATCACACACAAGGCCTCCATTGTCTGCCCATCACGACCCACCTCTGTCTTGCTGTATGCCGTAAATGCACTCATGACGGGTGGTTTCGGCCTAACCATTATCCATGTCTCATCTCCCATGCAACTGCTGATCCTGCAAAGGTGATCTCTCATAACTATGTGTTGCTGCAAAGGAGGGGCATCTACATGCTCCCCAAAGTGTGTCTCCTCTCTGCACATCAATACACCCCTCTGGATCTCACTATAAAGCTCTGCATGTCTCTATGAGTCATCACTCACCACTGTATGCTTCTGCATACTCAGGTAGTCCCCTGTATACCCCTGCAACATCATGGATCCTGGGTGTACTACTAGATCAACCTCTACATAAAGGTCAATCCCTCTCTGGACACAAATGGAAGTATCGTCAAAACTGCCCCTGGCTCTAGAGCTCCCATGTGTAGGTGAGTGCCTGACTGTCTCAAAGATCCTCTCATGCGCCCCCGAACCGTAACTCTCCATACTCATCAATGATCCTGTGCACACCTCAGACTCCTCCATCAATTGGTTCTCCTCTGCCAAACCACTAACATCCTCTAGTGATGTGACTGAATGATGTATCCGGGTGTCCACTAAGATAGGTGAAGTGGATCTCTGACGAATCTCCTCAAAGAGCTCCTCTGATCTGGACTCTGATTCTTGAAGAGTCGTCTGTGTGCCTCTCAAGAATCCTCGAGTGTTCTCCAACTCCTAAGTAAGTCGATCCACCTCCAACTCTTGTTGCCTCAAGGCTCTGTGATACATCTCCCCAATCACCAGTAGGTAGTCCCTATCTGTCAACAACTGCTGGAAGTGAGACCTCATCACAGACATTCTCTCTAAGAGAGTATGAAACTCATCTATGGATAATCCTTCATCTGAACTACTATGTGCCATTGATGCTCTCCAGCAATAATCTGCCATCAATGCCTCCATGTCATCACTGCGCCGGGTGGCTTCCATGATCATATCCTCACCGAATCTCAGTTGTCCTGTCAAGTAATGTGACTCCTGGCCATAGTCATGTTGAGGTGCCACCTCATATCCCTCACTGCTAGTATCAATCCTGCTAGTGTCGACCCCAGAATCCCCAAAAACACTCTCTGCATAAGATAACGTGCTAAACTGCCCACTATCTACTATGTTGTTGGGTCCTCATGTATGCCACTGCACCCCATCACTAGGTGTTATCTCCCTCTGAATCACACTGTATCCTGTATGAGCGGTCGTATCCTCCTGTGCACTCTTCCCGCTACTATCATCTGTTCCTGGATCCCATATAGATGTATCCAGACACGTGCTATGGTCATCCTGGCCAATAAAGAGTGCATCCTCCTCACTGCAGGCCGATCCTGGAAGTAAGTGCTCCATCAACCTGTCAATCTCCACAATTGGCTCAACTAATGGAGTCTCCAAAGGCGGTGACTCAATCTGATCATGTTAATTTGTGTGTGTAAGGTCCACTGTCTCCAAGTCATGTCTCTCCTCCTGGGTCTATGGATCCCTATGTCCATGGTATGCATCCCTCACCCTAGGCTCATCCATCATATCTGACATGCCACTGACCTCCTCATGTGACGTGGTTATCAAGGGTGTCTAGAAGGATGACATATGTGTCACGACCATCATAGGAGGTTGGTCATTTGTAGGTGCTAACACGTGTGAGTCCTCACTAGTGCCACCACTCTGCTGGTGTGTAAGGTCATCAACACCATGTGATATGTTTGTTCAAGTACTGGTGCTATCATCTTGTCCACCCGACTGTCTATCTACTATACAAGGGTCACTATCCTCCTCAAGTGTGCTAAAATCATCATCCTATGTGCAAGAGTCACTATCACTAGTCCCTATGTAAGAGTCACTCTCATCATCGGACTGCTCCAGATAAGAATCAATCGATCCATCCTCACATTCCTCATCATCACTGTCATAGTGCACCTCAATAATATGCTTCTTACCCTTACCCCTACACCTATGATTTGGTTCCCAAGGCACCTTGCAACTGTAGCAAAGTTGTGTGCTCCTAATGGGCATGGGGTTTCTAATGGACGTGGGGTTCCTCCGAAAGGCTGCTCTGATTTCCTCCCTTTCCTTGAGCCAACATGCAATCTTCTTTTTGCTCCAACTAGGATTTTTATAGGATAGGAGCCATTGGAATGTTATTAGCCCTGTGAAATTATTGATGGTTTCATATTCCCTCTCACACTCCTCAATCCTGTTAACAATATCCATCTCCTCTTACGGAAGACCCCTCTATGGATCTGCATGCATGTGCTAATTCCCACTAGCTGCCAGGAATCTAATCTCTGATACCACTGTAATGTTCCCAAGCCAATTTTTCGCTTGGAAACAATAACTAACCACTGAATTAACTGTTTGTTGTATGTGTATGCAGGTTGGCCTCTTAAATTTCGGCCTTAGGGTTTGTTGATGATTACATATGTGTTTTTGGATCAATAAACAAGAAGATATAATCATGGAACATACCTCAACCATCTGCAAGATCAACAACATGATAGACAAGCCAAAACATCTCAAATCTTCTTTTATTTATGAAATAGAAGAACCTGCTACAATGAAGAAGTTGATATGGAATGCTCAACAGATGGCTAAGAAGATAGACAATAGAAGTTGCTACAAAAAGCTCCCGATAATACAAAATAAGCCTCCAAAGGCTGGATAAGAGATGAATACCAATACCAAGGTAGATCTGGGCCATATGAAGTGTCAAACCCCCACTGGAAGAGGTCACGCCCTGCTAGAATGCTGAAGCTCCTCAATAATTTGGCCCAACTGTCAAAGATGTCCAATCACCTCAAGAAATATGCCAAACAATAGATCGGGTGATGACAAGAGCAACCCAGGTGCTCAAATCTCCAAGATCCCCCTTAAACCCTAGGGATCTGACTTTCCTCCAAGAATGGTGCACCCCCCTAAATGCCTAAAACCCTAATAATTCGGCCTAACTGTCAAAGATGCCCAATCACCTCAAGAAATATGCCAAACAGTAGATCGAGTGATGGCAAGAGCAACCCAGGTACTCAAATCTCCAAGATCCCCCTCAAACCCTAGGGATCTGACTTTCCTCCAAGAATGGTGCGCCCCCCTGAATGCATGAAACCCTAATAATTCGGCCTCTCTCCTCGAGACCTCCAACAGCTCCACCAATCCACTAGAATGATAGATCAGGGTACAACAATGAAAACCCAAGTGCTCAACTAGGCCAAATACCTGCTAGATCCTTAGATCTAGCTACCCTCCAAATAATGGTGCACCCTCCTCTTGGGAAATCGTCCCACTGTCAATACAAATAAACCCTCCACTGAAATGTCTCCAGAAACAACCAAGAATGGTGCTAGGACACCTGCAAGGAAAACCCAATACCTGGAATTCCCAAAATCTCTTCTCCTCAGCTGGATCGAACCTTCCTTCAATGAGTGGTGCGCCCCCCTTGCTGGAAACTCCCAATGGTGCGCTCCTCTTCCTTCCTGCACCTGTGGCTGGTGTAGAACCCTCTTGCACTAATGTAGAACCGAACTAGAATGGTGTGGGAGAGTATTTCATCTCCAAGACCAAGCTTGGGACAAACTAGGTGGAATATTTCACCACCAAATCATCCTCTAGGGTTTGTTAAGTCAAAACCCTCAAAACCCCCAGTGTTGGGCTCACTAGCTAGAAGCCAGATACCAAAATATGATCATACATGAATGAATGAGTAGAGGCCTATTATCAYATAGTTTGTAGCAAGGATAAAAGRCTTGAAGTTTGAAGGCCAAACTGGYGTAACATGAACCAATCCCACCCAATGTCACCACAATGGAATGGTTCTTTCTCTTTAGGGAGGTGAGGCCYAGGGGAGACGTTCYCGGTGATCTGGGGTCTTGCGAAGGCAAGAGGATTGAAAGACAAGGATAGATTCCCCCTCACAAGTCACCACCAAACAGATAGTCTCGGCTAAACAACCAATAATAAAGTAAAACCCCCAAAGATATACCTGCCTGAGACAAAGMAATAACAAACGATATATGCAAGCTAATTCAATGGGTTAGTACTTCATATAAATGGATGACTATCTGATGAACATATAAGCAATTTTACCAATAAATATTGATGAAGTGAATGTYTATAAATAGCAATGAAAATTGTCACTTCACCAATAAATACTGGAACAATATGGCATTCAAAGTAATAAATCAACACTTCGTTTAATTTATGCCTTTAATCATCATTCAWTTGCTTATAAAACAAAACGTTTGCTGCACAAAGGTGTTAATAGCAGGGGATGACGGCAACATATTGTTGGAGTTACTTCACACACACCTAGGATTTCTTTTTCCTAAGGCTATTCCTTGTTTATTATTCATAATTAGTCATTATCCAGTCTCCTATATTTTAGGGGAGAATATTCCACATGGAGAATATTCTCTTTCAATTGACACTTCAGTTTGACTAGTTGAGTTGAGTTTAGATGTTGCATTGGGATCATCACCATGCTAATGTTAAAATATTGTGTAACTGCAAAGAATATTCTTATCCCCTTTTGTGGATAAAGATAAAATATATTTATTATTGATTAGATCAATCCCCTTTTGCGGATTGATCATGTCAGGTATTGTAAATGACGCAATCCCCTTTTGCGGATTGGTCAAACCCTAATTGTAATAGGCTAAATAAGAAGTCGGCCCCATAATATATTAAAAGAGGCCCCATAATATATTAAAGGTGGTTATAACCACCCAAAAGAAGAAGTCGGACCTACCAGTGAAGAGACACTTCCACATGTGCCAGAATTGTATAAATAAGAGAGGACAACGCCTCATTTAGACACACACTCAGCTCACTCATCTAGTGCGCAAGTTTTGAAGGAAGATGCAGTTGCCGGTTGCCGGAAGAAGGAAGAGAGAGAGGCATGTTGCTTAGTGTTGGATATTCTCTGTTGTCTGGTTCATTGTCTTGGCATTGTATTGGCTATCTATATTAAGGAAGTTTTGTTGGGTTTTCTTCCCATTGAGGGTTTCCCAGGATAAATTCGTGTGTACTCTTATGATTGTCTTTCCCTCAGTGATCTTGTCTATGCTATTGTTATCTAGTAAATTGAAGGTAACCTAATTTTAGCATAAACTTTAACATGGTATCAGAGCTAAGCTAAAGAGAGCATCTTTCACAGGAAAAAGAAAAACGTCATTGTTGTCGTACATGAAAATTAGGGCTTTTTATTGAAGAAGGTTTTCATCCCCAAATCCATCTATAAAGGTGCGCCCTACCTCAAGGAACATTTTGGCAACTTCAACGCACATTTTCAGTGGCTAGATCTCCCAGAAAGTGAAACCCTAGTTTTCACAAAGTACCATAAGTACCAGAAAACCAAAGTACCAAAAGTACCAGAGTACCAGAAGTACCAGAAAACCAGAAGCACCAGTCCAGAAATCCGCAAATCAAGTTTGAAGGGGTAAAATTTGGATTTTCAAATATCTGATTGTACCAGCATACTCGCCTCAATGCAGTGCATCTTTTTGGTGAGTTCAGTTTTCAGATCCAAGAAATTTGATTTTTTTATTATTTCAATAGCCCATAGGGCTAGGGTTTCTACTGCAAGAAAGAATGGCTCCCAGCATGAGGGTAGAAGACAGGCTGGAAGGATCTAGAAACTTCAAATCTTGGAAGCATAGGTTGCAGATGATCCTAGACGAGAATGATCTCCTAGAACATGTTACAGTGGGTGTACCAGAACCAGATGAAGAAGAGGAAAAGACCAAACATAAGAAGAATGAAAAGAAAGCAAAGAGAATTGTGTCAGATTCGGTAAAGGATCACTTGATCCCTCATATATCCGAACTACAGACATCAAGGCAAATGTATGAAGCACTCAGCAGGGTATATGAAAGCAAAGAAATTAGCCGAAATCTTACCTTAAGAAATCAGCTTCATAATATGAAGATGGACAACTCAAAATCTGTCACATCCTATCTTATGAGAGTTTCTCAGATCAGAGATCAGCTTGCAGCTATTGGAGATGTCATTGGTGACAAAGAACTTGTAACCACAACCCTAAATGGGTTTCCAACATTTTGGATTCCCTTTGTACAAGGAGTGTGTGCAAGAAGCAAGTTACCCAAGTTTGATAAGTTATGGGCAGATTGCACACACGAAGAATCTAGACTTCCAGACCAATAGAAGAGATTAATTGTTGACGAAGAGGAAGCTCTTACAGTTCAAAAGAACAAAAGAAGTTCCTTCAGGAGGAACAATAAAGAAGCTAACTCCATAAGAGTTCCAGATAAGAAGAGAGATGTTTCAAAGATCAGATGCTACAACTGTCAAAAGTTGGGACACTTTTCCTATGACTGTCCTCAAGGAAAAGGGAAAAGAAAGCATCAAGCACATGTGGCAGAGGAAGAGGAATCTCCTCCCTCAAAGAAAACTTTAGCAGAAATTAAGGATTATGTACTTTACGTTGAAGATAGTTGATAGAAAATGGTGGAGTCTGTGGAGCCTCCCCACACAAAAACAAAAGATAAGTATTCATGTTTAGTTGTAGTATCTTGTGGCAGCCACAAATATCAAAAATCTAAAGATAAAGATAAGCGGAAAGCTCATGAACATACGAAGAAGGAAGGGTACACAAAACCCTTCACCGATGCCTCCGGATCGAAAGGAGAAAAGGGAAGAAAAAGAGAGAAATGCACATATTGTCACAAAGGAATCCAATCGGAATCTGCATGCATGCAAAAACAAATATATATGATGTCTCAGATACTTCAGAAAAAACAACCTTGGAGACCGCATCCCCGAGGGTGCAAAGAAGAAGAAGGCAGAATATCTAAATTCCAAGAAAGGCAATTCTAGCCATGCCTTGATTGCCATCAACTCCTCTCCCGATGCTTGGATCGTAGATTCAGGAGCATCACATGACATGGCTGCCTCAGAAGCAGTATATTCTTCTTTGGATGCATGCAAAGGTCCTCCCATTATGATGGGGGAAAACTCTTCTATCGAAGTCACCGGCAAAGGAAGGATTGAACTCACCAACGGAAGTTTCGAGAATGTGTTGCATGTTCCCAAGCTTTCTGTCAACCTTCTCTCCATGTATCAGATGGTGAATTCCGACACCAGAAAGAGAGTCGTATTCACACCAAATGCCATGGACATCTATGACATGCAAACAAACTCCAGGGTTGCAACCAGTGAGGTAAATCATCAATCTAGATTCTATACATTTTATGAATTCATTGAACCTGATTCTGATTTACTGCTTACTCATGCTGATGAAAGTAGTAGGATATGGCACGAAAAGTTTGGACATTTGAATTTCAGATACATGCAACAAATTAGCAAGCATAGATTAGTTGATGGTCTACCAGACATCCATTTTTCCAAGGGAGTATGTGAGGGATGTGTTCTCGGAAAACACCCTCAAGAGAAATGCGAGGAAAGTGTCCCGCATGTACCTCAGCAGCCGCATCCAGACACCTTCACTCTTCCACCTGTCCGAGATGATGATCATGCACATGTCGACTCTTCTTCAGATGAGAGCTCTAATTCAGAGGACTCGGAGGATTCAGATTCAGATTCAGTACAGTCAGATGTAGATTCAGAGCATCCAGATGCAGTTGCAGAGCCAGAGCCGAGGCCCAAGTGGGCTCAGACTACTCTTCAGGATGCGGGGGATCTCGTAGGTGATCCAGCCGATAATGGGACTCAATCTGATTTAGAGGAGCCTCCTGTTGCACTCACTGCCACTGAACCATTGCCTTCCAGGCATCTTTTCTTGGTTCAGTCTTCAAATCCACAGTCTTATGGCAAGGTTGCTGGAAATCCCTTTTGGGAATCCACCATGTAGGAGGAGTACAACTCCCTCCTCGAGAACCAGAGTTGGGATCTGGTTCCCCTTCCTTCTGGTAGGAAACTTGTCAAATGCAGATCGATCTACTGGACCAAGAGCGCAGCGGATGGACAAATCAGCAGATACAAAGCTAGGCTTGTCGCCAAAGGATTTTAGCAGGTTCATGGTATTGACTATGATGAGACCTTCGCTCCAGTAGCGAAGATGGATTACATACCATTGGCACTTGTCATTGCGGCAGCCAAGGGATGGGAAGTCCATCAAATGAACGTGAAGAATGCATTTCTTCACGTTGATCTCTCCGACGAGATCTACATGGAGCAGCCCCAGGGATTTATGCAGGACTCATCTTTGGTCTATCGACTGAAGAAGTCACTTTATGGCCTCAAACAGGATCCGAGGGCATGGTATGCCAAGATGGACTCCTACATGTTGTCACAAAACTTCGTACCTTGTAAATCAAACTCGAATGTCTACATGCTCAGGACGACTGGTTCACTTCTACTTTTAGTTCTGTATGTCGATGATTTGTTGATCACCGGGTGCTCGACTTCAGTGATTGTTGCAGTCAAAAGGATTCTACATGACAGGTTTTTGATGATGGACATGGGTCTGCTACACTTCTTCCTTGGACTTGAGATCAGTCAAGATGTATCAGGCATCAAATTGTCTCAAGCTAAGTACGTACGAGATCTCCTTGGGAGATTTCACATGATAGACTGCAAGTCTACTCCGACTCCTTTCCTATCAGGAGTCAAACTTGAGGATGGCGGGGAGACTCCACTGGTTGATAGCACATTGTACAGACAGCTAGTGGGGAGCTTGTTGTATCTCACACACTCCAGACCAGACCTCTCATATGCAGTTGTCGCAGTTTCCAGGTTCATGCAAGAGCCACATGAGCTACATTGGAAAGCTGCAAAGCGTATCCTTCGATACGTACGGGGCACCATCACCTTTGGGATTCATTATGCAACAGACTCTACATTAGATCTCATTGGGTTTACTGATTCCAATTGGGCTGGCGATAGCATTGATCGCAAGTCCACATCTAGTTACTCACTCAGTTTTGGTTCCGAGCCTATCTGTTGGTCGAGCAAGAAGGAAGATGCCATTGCTTTATCTTCAGCCAAGGCATAGTACAGAGGGGTAGTTAACATAACCATTCAAGCTATGTGGCTACAACATTTTCTCATTGAGTTGGGCATTCAGTTTCATCGGTCGATTGTCATCTGGTATGACAACCAGAGCACTCTGAAGTTCTGCAAAGATCTAGTTCAAAGGAAACAAATGAAGCACATCGAGATCCACATGCACTACATTCAGGACTTAGTACACGAGCGGATCATCGACTTACAGTTATGTCCTTCAGCAGAACAGACGACAAATACTTTCACCAAGACCTTCACTGAGCAGAAATTCCATTCTCTTTGAGGTCGTCTTGGAGTGAAGGACACAGTTGCCTAGAAACTGTAGTTCTTCTTTTTACATACATTGTACCTTGAGGGGGGGGGTTTCACATGAGGTTTTCCCTCTTTCCTCACTTTATTTTCAATGTATCTTTTGTACTTGGGTACCTAACATGGCCTTGTTGCCAAGACCCAATCTTTATTTTCACCATAGTGATGTTCAGGGGGTGTTGAAGTTACTTCACACACACCTACGATTTCTTTTTCCTAAGGTTATTCCTTGTTTATTATTCATAATTAGTCGTTATCCAGTCTCCTATATTTTAGGGGAGAATATTCTCTTTTAGTTGACACTTCAGTTTGACTAGTTGAATTGAGTTTAGATGTTGCATTGGGATCATAACCATGTTAATTCGACCTTGCCTTGGTATCATCACCAGAGTGGCGCATTAGCCTTGATTCCCTGAGTTAACTCCTCACTACTCTTTGTTCAGTCAATTAACTGAAGACTACTTGACTAGTTAACTCAACTAGGTGGCAATTCACTCCCGTAACTGCTTGAGAGACTAGAATAGGTGGCAGTTCACTCCCGTAACTGTTGGTGTGTGTCCAGATCACTCTAGACCACCACTATGGCGCATTGGTTCACCTCAAGTCAAACTCATTGAGTTATACATAGTATATCATGTGTAAATTATTCATTATTCACAACGATTAATGAGAATTATTCCCTTCTTTCTCTCCTTTCTCCAATTTTCTCTGCAAATCTGTGTATTATTGTTTAGCTAGATCTATTCTCTGAAAGTTCAACACATTTACACATATAGGTTTAGAAGGTTAGTTCTAGGCTAGGGTTAGTTAGGTTAGGGTCTGATTCAAAGTCTTGAGAGTTGTTTGTGATAAAGGTCTCTTTAGATCAGTGCCTTAGGGTTAATGGAGTCAAATAGTGGAAGATGCAAGATCTAAAGGAGGCAAAGGTAAGTAGGTCAAGGACTAGAGGGAGAGGCTTTGGAGTGTTGTTAGAGCAAAACCCCAAAGTCAAAACCCTAGGGGAGAGAGGCTCGCCTTGGTGTAGGTAAACTAGGCCTCGGTGCTCTCTCCTCCTTCCTTAACTCAATGGCAAAAATGACTAGCTGAAAGATGAAGCATAAAACCAAGACTAGAGGGTTTGATGAAGCAAGGTGTTGCTACAACAAGGCCTTTTCAGCAAACCCTAGAAAAAATTGGCCCTAAGTGTAGTAGACCTAGTCTTAAGGCGTCTCTCTATTCTTCAAATGGCTGAAAACTTTCTCTCAATGGGGACCTGAGACAAGGACCTACTTGTGTGCTTGCCACCTAGGGTTTTGTTTAGAAAAATCATAAACATATGCAAGAAATTAAACTACAACCATTCATTCAAGAAGTTTTGCAGAAAAATACTTACAATTCACCAAGAAGATGAAATGCAAACCCTAGTTGTAACACCTTCCATTAAGAGAAAAGCCAAAAAATGCCAAAATAGTCCTCCTTCAACAAGTGCGCATCACTAAATCAGCCACTAACCCAAGATAGGGTGCAAATTCCAGACCTCCTTATGGAGTGAGTGAGCTGTCATTTAAAATGAAGGTGAAAATCCTTCATTTATACCATTCCATGACCTAATTTTACATTTTAGGTCATGTAAAAAGGTCGACAAGGCCAAAATCTTAAAATCATATTGTTTTACATTAAATTGTCAAATTAAAACCCAAATCAAGCTGAAAAGAGGCATGAAGCCCCTCCAAAGGAGACGTTATCCCCTTTTATAGGGCAAATGAGGCATCCTGGAGCAAAATGTTAGCCCTACTTGGACTCCTCCACCATGCCACACGTGTCAATACTGCCCAGTCTGCCTCCCAAGACGTCCAGTTGGATGACATCATGGTCATGAAGGGTGACGTCCCAGGCCTTCCAAGGCCAACGTTCCAATGAAAGAGGGTCAATCCCCCCAGGTGAGCTCTGCCAAAGTGCCTCTGGTGGAACGTCCTCTTCTTCTCTGGTGCAAAGCCCCTGATCTATCTCTATCATGTCTCTGCCCCCTGATGGGGTCTCAACATCCACCTGATGGGCTCTTCAGCCCCATGGAGGTCTGAACTAATCATCTCCCCATGTGTACCGGTCCTGTTATCCCCGATATCTAGGGATAACTAGGAGATCATGTCTCGAGGCCCACATGGTCCTAGACATGGAGTACCGAGAGCAGGAGCAACTTGAGCATGGCC